>JAKUCV010004866.1:27545-50437 GCA_028386065.3 Turnera subulata | reverse complement strand
AAGAAGATGCCAAATCTTTGAGGTACTGGCGCTGCTGTTCTTGCTCTTGCCGTATCTGGCTTTGCTTGAGCAGCTTTATGACCTCTTCCACGCTCTGTATCCCAGCAGTTGCAGCTTCTCTAACCGCACTCTCTTGCAACTTTGTTGCAAAGCTATCACTAGAATAACCCATCATCAGTTCCACAGCCATCTCTCTAAAGACCATCCAAGGTTGTACTTGTTGTATATCTCTCTTGTTGTTGGTTGTGTTTTGGGTCAAAGGGAGAGAGGTCTTGTTATACTAGATATAGGCACAGAAATAGAATAGGATTCAACGGGGACTTTGAAACAAAAGGAAAAAACTATGAGAGAGAAAAAAAAAGAAAAAAAGAAAAGCGAATACAAAAAAGCAAAAGGAGAGAATGTGAAAGATGATGATAAAAAGAGGGAAGGGGCATAGAATAGATTACTATAGTACTATAGATGAAGTGTATTGGGAGAGTCAAACCTTGATCCCTTTCTCAATGCAATTGCAATGCAAGGGGGGCATCTACTAAGGTCACTGACCTGTCCTTTCTGTTTTTTCCCTTGCCGTCAACCCCATGATCGAATGGTTATCCGCCACGTGTTGGGCTTTTGTCAGGATGTTGACCACCTCTTTAAAAGAGAAGAGGGAGAGTGGGGGTTGGGGTCCACTCCAAAGAAGAAACTGGATGGAGAACGTGTAAAAATGATGAGAGATGTGGGGAGGGAGGGGGGGGAAGATAAGGTCAAAAGGCAGCGATGAGCCGTTGGATTAATGACTCGGTAAAATCGGTGAGTTTGGTTGGGGACAGTGAGGTAGAGTTGACCTTTACCAGCTTTTAATGCCCAATTTTTTTTTTAAGAAAAAAGAAATACATATAACGAAAGAGTCGTATAAATCAGGGGGAGAGTGGTGGGCCAGGCCGGGTTCCTCTTTTACCGGACACCAGTAGCTGCGTCAAAGCCTCCACCCTCAAGTCACATGGGATTCTCTTTCCTTTCTTCGTTCCTCGAGAAAATAATACTGGTTTCTTCCCCTTTCTTTTTTCTTTTGTTTTTTCTTCGCTTGCTTGTTTTGGCACTTTTTGACAAAATAAAAAGGCCCTCCTGCCTGGTCCACTTAACCGGTGGCTTAATTCTACTGTTGTTGGATTTTAGCATCTGTTTTTGCACCGTTTGATTTGATGTGTTCAAAATCTTTACCAAGATTGATGAATTTGAAGATGTCTTCTCCGGCATAGACCCCACAGCCCTACTTCCATGAAGCTTTCCCTTGTGGCAGGATACCCGCAAGTGGACATTCATTTCAAGCTAAAGGGTATCATTAGAATTAATAATCTAATGCGTGCCACGATGGTCAAACCTCAATTATTGCTTTGTTAATATGATCTGAACAGAGTTTACTATTTGATTTTCCAAATGGGCAGTACTACTGTACTAGTAGTGCTGTTTGACAAAACACTTTAATCATATATTATTGTCAAATATATTTCGAGCATTTTCGGTTGACCACAAGAAAACGTGACACACAAGCATCCGCTTTAGTTTTTTAACGGTAAGTAAGTAAAGGTTAAGAAAACGTGACACACAAGCATCCGCTTTAGTTTTACTCCAGTGAGTCTTTTAATTTTTTTTCTTTGATTCCTCGTTGAAAATTTTTTTCTGTTTAATTCAAAATGAAGTTACGTGAACCTCGATTCAACAAAACTCGTTGGGTTGGATCAAAAAAAAAAAAACAAAACTCGTTGGGAAAATACAGTAACGTGACTTAGATCTATAGACTACTGATCCAGGTGGGGAACAGAAGGGAAAGAGAAGAAAGCTTGTCTTAAGATGACGTGAAACCTTGGACATCTCCAACTCCATCATATTTTTAATACATTGAACAGCAACAAGGAACAAACAACAATTGGTTTGGTACTTTGGTTTCAATCCCTAGCTAATTGTGCGTCATCTTCTTATTCCAGTAATGTGAGCTGTTGTTTTCTCGTTGCCCCATCACCTATATATCATTAGTACTATCCCACTCAAATTATGAATGCTCGTTTTCCTTTTCTTGCAGGCTTGTGATATTGGGCTACGTCTGAATCCACCGTATTTCGTTAAGGTTTGCTGTCGTAGGCGACATAAAATTCTTGATTTTTTTCCTTCTCTTTTTATGTTGTTTTTCTGTATGAAATTGCGGGTCCATTGTTAATTAATATCATGATCAATAGCGGAGCTAGATATAATTCTTGGAGGGGCTAATATAACATTTTTTGTGTATTAACATTTTTATGTGAGAAAATAAAATTTATGAGGGGCTAAATACATATTACGATAGGACTTATATAAAAAAATTAAAAGTTCAAGGGCCATACAAGAAATTTATATGAAAAAATTAAAAATTCAAGAGCCATACAAGAATATTAGAGTAAGATTTATATGGGAAGTTTAAAAACTCAGGGGGCCATGGCCCCCTCAGCCCCCCTGGGCTACCGCCACTGATGATGGATTTTTAAAGTAAGAAGATACAAAATATGTTTTTGTAAATAATGTAGTTCTTTTTTTCTTTTCTTTCTAGATGACATATGGCGCCAAGTTTTTTTTTTTTTATCAAGATTGCATATTCAAAGCACCAAAGAAATCTAAAGGAAAAAATATTTATTATAAATCGATTGCATTGCATTCCCGTCTTCCATCCCTCTTCTTTTTTTCACTTCGATCTAGACTTGTCCTTTTTTTCACTTCACGGATATCCATATATTTGATTTCAAAATTCTAAACAAAAATTTGAACAAAAAACCTAGCCCAAAAAGAATAGAACTACAACTAGGAGCGTTGTTGTATAACCTTGAAGAGTGACCTACGTGCTACACTGCCATTAGTGGTGTTGTTCTCCTCTCTTTTTTTTTTCATAACCTCGGAGAGGTTGTCACATTTATTGCGCAAAATAAACAAAAATTTAGGGTGGTTTGGGAGTGTTTTGTATTTTTAGTTATTTAAGAATTTTTTTACCCTAGAATAGTTCTTTAAAAACTAAAAATACAAATCTTGTTTTACAAAGATAAATTTAAAAATTGTTTTAAATTTTATGAGAATTAATTTAATTAATAAAATATTATAATTATATATGATAATTTTACCAAAAAAATGATGACATAATTTATTAATAATTGGATTTGGAACATTAGAACATTATTTACTTAATACTTATGTAACAGCCCGAGAGAAAATTTACATTTTACCGGGACTGTAAAAATGCTTTGAACAGAGATTTACCGTATAAAAATAATCTTGGGTAATTATTTCAGGGTAAATTAAGCATTGGATTCCGAAACCGACCCTTACCCCATGCTCGGGACTTTTCTGCGGATTTTAAGGACCAAAGTTGGAATTTTTAGGGTCCAGGAATCTTCAGAAAAGTCAGGCTTAACCTCGAATTAACGGACCAGAAATAAGTCAAGGGGTATTATTGATATTTTCTGGTCCGGACGGGACACGACTGCATAATGCAGCCGCCTTGCTCCTGTGTGCACGTGAAGACCTGTCTCCCCTGTGATGCCCGTGACTGCGTGTTTTATCTCCACCTTCTCCTGCAAAAACATACCCATACCCAGCATCATCACCAACCTTTCCTTCTGAAAAAAACTTCGCTGCCTGCAACCATTCCCTTGTACCTGCAAAACCACCCAACACCAAACACAAAACCAATCAAAAAAGAAAAAGAAAAGGAAAAGTAAGTAGAAAAAAAAAGAAAGAAAGAAAAAGAGAACAGAAAGAAAGAAACCGGGGAAGAAAAGAAACAAGGAAAAAAAAAAGGGGGGGGGGGGGGGGGGAAAGGGAAAGGAGGGAGGGGTTGCCGCCACCTCACCGCCGCCACCACCTTCTTCATTTCTTCCACATCGCCGGCCGCCACTGTGAGCCACGCACACCACCTCTTCGTCACCTCCTCGTCGCAGCCACCAGGAGCCAACGCCGTCGTCATCTTTTCGTGCGCGACAACCCGCAGTGAGCCACCGACGACGCCCTCACACCGCCGCCCTTCCTCGTGTTGACGCCGCCGGACAAGTCGCAACAGATCTCACCTTGCGCCGCCGGTACCGCCCTGCCGGTCTCCTCGCGAGCAACGCTGCAGCCGTCGACCCCTCGCCTGCTTGCCTCGTTGATACGGCAACACTACCAGAACAAAGCTAGATAGCACCTCCGATTCAATCGAGTCACTAAGATCAGAAATCAATTCAACCAAAAGCTTTAGTGATTACCTGTATCACCTCAAAACACAACAAAGGCGTTAAGCAACAATAGAGTAATAAACACAAGGAATCTTGTAAACGCCACAAGCAATTCAATTACTTGATAAGTAAATACAATCTCTAAAATAAACAAGAGAGAAATCCATCTAACTTGCAAAACAAGGTTTAAGAGAACCTCCAACTTTATTAGCAAAATAGCTATCAATAAACAATATTCATCATCCCCCTAAAATATGAACCCAAGGATCTTATTTATACTAGTCTAATACTAAACCCTAATGGACTTGGACTTGTAACTAAAATAATAAAACAAAATAAAATGACTTTATATTACTATTTACGCGGGTACTATTCACGTAAACAGTAACCCTAATTCCAAAGTGGATTGGATTTGTAATTCCAATTTCCTAATGGACTAGGCTTTATAAATAAAAATAAACCCAACTTAAATAACTAACGCCTAACAGTTAATGGCCCAAATAATAAATAACACCAAGCCAAAATTATAATCCATAAATAATAAAATTCGGCTAAACTAAAATAATAAAAATAATTGATGTCGACATGGGCCCCACTTTCTCCAGCTAGATTGTCATCGTGGGCCCCACTCTTCTCCAAGCTTATTCTCCATCTCTTCTTGAATTTCTTGTGAGAACGAATCTTGGACATGATTCTAAAGTGAGCTTGTGATGATGAACTTTGAGCTTGTTAGAATACATCCAAGTTCCTTGCTTGTCGTTATTGCTTCCTCCATTGTCGCCTTGGCGTGCATTATTCTTCCAGTCTCTAAGCTTGCCTAGGTGATTTGCATCATCCAGTAATTATTTTTACGGCTTACAGTAATAGTCGAGCATTTGCATATCATCTTATATGTGCATAAATTGTTGTTTGATATAGGAATTGATAACGAGCAGTACCCCGAGGAGCCTGAGCCGGAACACTTCGAGGACTATCAGGAATAGAAAATCGGCTAAGGTGAGGATAAGTAAATATTTATATACTGCCGTAGTACCAAGTTGCTGTTGGTTTATTATTTGTGTCATATGCTTGAATAATTCTTTGTGGCTGTGAATGGTTGTTGTGAGATGAATTTAATTGATATTTGTTGTCGTTGACGTTGCTGAATTGATGCTGTTGTTGATGTTATTGACAACGTTAGAAATGTTGGTACTAGTAGATTATTACTGTTGTTGTTGACAGTGAAATTGTGAGAGTAGAGTACCGAGGGTACTTGTTGAATAAGCTTGTATTGTCCAGACGAGCGAAGAGGCTGTGAGCCTGCTCGGGATAATGAGATAATGGAGGATAATAGGAATTAAGTAACTAGGAATAATAAAACTGGTCACACTTAGACATCTAGTAAGTCACCGTTAAATGTTGGAATAGCCAGATGGTAGTCTTATTTTTATGGTGCTGGGGGAGAGTGTGCTTGGGGTCTGCTCCCTGTCTGTACCAGTTTTTATTTTAGGCGATGGGGGAGAGTGTGCTTGGGGTCTGCTCCCTGTCTGTGCCAGTTTTACGTGGAGGTACCAGGACGGGGTCCACGGGCTAGCTAGCTTGACTACCAGGCGACGACCAACATTTAACTAGTGATAGGGGCCCTGATAATAAAATTGGTGTAGCGTGTCTAGAATCACAGAGTGTGTTATTTAGGGTTCAAGTGAACCTTAAGTAATTGCTGTTGATGTGACTTGGTTTATTTACGGATGTTGTATATGTATATTTGCTTATGGATTTTACCCGGTGAGCACTTCGGACTCACCCCTCGCCTGCGTGACCTGGTCGCGTAGTTTGATTGTGCGTAGCTCAGGTACGTTCGAGGCAAGCTGTGGCGCACCCTCTGCCAGGCCCGGATCCATCCTGCGTTGCATCATGTTTATACTGTTGTCTGTTGCTATGTTGTATTAAGACTTTCGCTGCTTGCATTTTATTTCTTGAATCGGTTGCTTGTTGTAATAATGTTCCCGTGTCGGGACAAGTACGGTTGATGTATTATTTACTTTTATTGTATTAATATTGTTGGTTGTGATATTTACCACTATGGTTACTGTAATAGTAAGTGGTTCCACGTGTTTACTGTGCATAACGGTAAATACGGATCGGGGCGTTTCAACTTAAATAAATAATTGAAAATTCAAAGTATGTTTATAAATAAAAAATAAAAAAATATATTTTTAGAGATGATAGTTTGATATCTTAAAATTTTTAATATTACAAATAAAACTATTTTTTGAGGTTATAATTTGATATTAATAATTTTATTTAATAATACAAATAAAAATATGGATTGGCAAAACTCTGTCGTTTGGAAGCTAAAGTAGATCAAAACCAAAACCTAAGAAAGATGGATTATGGTGGAAAAGGAAACGAAGGGGACAAGGGGTTATCAAAGAAATTGTAGTGTGTGGTTGCAACCAGACACACTTAGAACAAAAGAATGACAATAAGTGATGCTAGTATTGCTACGTCAGGTTGTCGTTGCAGCTAATGTCGGTGTAGCCGATGAGGACATCGTCGACAAGCGCAGCGGTGCCTTGTACAGTGCCCACTGCGTCTCCATTGCCCGAGCCCCCCTCTCTCTGTCCACACCCATAATTCTTTCTTTGCTTGGAAAAACCTCACCCAAGACAAAATCCTGTTCACCCAAGACAAAAATCCCCACCCATTGGTGTTGCCATCCTCTTTGAAACAAGCTGAGAGAAACCAAAGAGGAAGTGTTGCCATCTTCTTTGAAACAAACCATGGAGGAAGTGAAAAAACAAAAAAAATTGCATTTTTTCACTTTTCAATTTTCAGTTCTCAAATTAAGGATTCTTTTTCCAAAACTCTTTTCGAATGATGTAGTTTTCATCTATCCAAACAAGTTTTTAAATTTTAAAAAAGCATGAAAACTTAAACATGTTTTCAATACAGGCTTCTAAACAGGCCTTTACTGCCGAAACTATAGATTGACTGTTTTTTTAGCTTGGCAACCGGTTGCTCCTACTTTGGCAGATGGCGAGATCAGCTTGAAGACTTGGTTGGCTAAAAACAAGGTAAGATGGTTACATACATAGTGGGAAATACTTGATTTTAAAAGAAGGGCCAAACTTGTCAAATTGAGTAATTGGATTCCCATAATGACCAAAGGTCATGTGTTTGAATCCCAATGCCTTTATCCTTATTGAGTTAAAAAACACAAGGTATGGTTGGACCTGTGAAAGTTTTAAGCCCAAAGGGCTTTCGCTTGAGGGAGGGTGTTAGAGTAATAAGGACCAAAATCAGTCCTAGGGCCTCAACCATCAGCATAAGATTTTGGTCGTGATGGTCACTTGGCACGGTAGTGAAGCGCGTCCAGATGGTGTAGGCAGATCCGAATCAAGATCTACTGGGTGCAGATTGGAAGGTTTTTGTACTCCCGAAAGAGAGAAGGAAGGCTATGCTGCAAGTGGTTTAAATGGTTCACGAATAAGAATTGCCTCTTACTTGGAAACTTTTTCTACGGCAATCTTTTGCTTGGCAACCTCTTCAATGGCATTATCAATTTTTTATAGTGAGGCTTTTCCTTATCAACCTCGCCAGCCCCGTCTTTGTCGACCTCTTTCTTCTCAGCGTATTCCTCGTCAACATTTTTCTCGTGAGCCCCTTCCTTATCAACCTTGTCAGCCCCTTCTTTTTCAGCCTTTTTCTTCTCAGTATCTTCCGCGTCAACCTCTTTCTCGACTTGGTTAAGAAAATCACACGGAGAAGATGGTAAAAAAAGGCTTGTATTGTAATTGTCCTTGCTTGAGCTGTTCTGCTGCTCTTGTCACATAAGATGCATAAGTATCCAGCTCTTTTCCAGACGAGCAAGATGTTGTCTATCACTGTCACTCTTAAAAAGATGTGTGATATACTTGGTCCGAGAATCCACCTCAGGAAATGCTTCGGCAACCGAAGACATCAACACCTTTCCAATGATGTTGTGGAGAGCCACAAGTAGGCAGTTGCCAGCCAGCCAACTAGTACTTGCAATCCCTAGGGCGAAGAAACCGCCTTTTGGTCGTGCACGATGACACGCGGTGTTGTGGGGGCTTTGCCATTGCTGTCCCGTTATGAAATGCAGGAGCCGGAGTTTGGTAGCCGTAGGAATTGCTGTTCGATGAACGCATAAAACACTTGACGCCCGAGAGACAAGAGTTAGGGATTTTTCGTTTTTGGTATGCCACTATGGATGGGAATCTATGCTGCCACGGTAATTGCCCTGATTTAGCCGGCCACAGCCTCTACCATGCCTCCCTCTAGAAGAAGGACAAAAAGATGCATATAGCTGTACCATATTTACAAGGGACAAACCTGATGGAATTGCTTAGGCGGTTGTCTAAGTGGACACAGTTGGTGGAACACTAGATCATTGAGGATATATTCCTAGCTGGTTAACAAACTCTGAAGTTCAGAATAGAGGATCGACTCATATCGTGTGGAGAGCGTTCTCCACAAATTCTTTACACACCTAACCTAGAACACATAGGTCTTGTTTTGAATCAACCACCACCAGCTCCACAAAATCTTTGCATGCCTAAGGCACCTTAGAATCAACCAGATGCATCAGTATTACAAGAAATCCTATTTTTGGTTTTCAAGTTAGTCATCTCAGATTTATTCCCAAGGATGTTCCCCTTAGCTAACCATGTTCCTTTACCTGCCCTATAAATCGAATCCTATTTTAAAATGGGATTTTACTGATCCTAAAGATGTTACCCTTACCCAACAATGTTCCCCTTATTACCAAAACTATGGATTGTCTCCTTTCTTAGCTTGGCAACCTGTTACTCCTACTTTGGTAGATGGTGAAATCAGCTTGAAGACTTGGTTGGCGGAAAATAAGGTAAGATGGTTACATACATAGTAGGAAATGCTAAAATTTAAAAGAAGGTCCAAGCTTGTAAAAGTTAGTAATTGGAATCCCATAATGACCAAAGGGTCATGTGTTCGAATCCCTACGCCTCCCTCCTTGTTGAGTTAAAAAGCAGAAGGTATGGTTGGACTTGTGTAAGTTCTAAGCCCAAATGGCTTTCACTTAAGAGAGGGTGTTAGAGTAATAAGAACCAAAACCAGTCCTGTGGCCTCAACCATCAGTTTAAGCTTTTGGTAGAGAAGGTCACTTAACATGATAGTGAAGCACGTGCAGATGGTGTAGGCAGATCCAAATCAAGATCTACTGGGTGCGGGTTGGAAGGTTTTTGTAGTCCCGAAACATAGAAGGAAGGCTTTGGTGCAAGTGATTTAAGTGGTTCACGAACAAGAATTGCCTCTTACTTGGCAACCTTTTCCATGGCAATCTTTTGCTTGGCAACCTCTTCAATGGCATTATCAATCTTTTTATGGTGAGCCTTTTCCTTATTGGCCTCGCAAGCCCCTTCTTTGTCGACCTCTTTCTTTTCAGCGTATTCCTCGTCAACATTTTTCTCATGAGCCTCTTCCTTATCAACCTTGTCAGCCTTTCTTTGTCGGCCTTTTTCTTTTCAACATATTCCTCGTCAACCTCTTTCTTGACTTGGTTAAGAAAACCACACAAAGCAGATGGTAATAAAAGGCCTGGATTGCAATTGTCCTTGCCTGAGCTCTTCTGCTGATCTTGTCACATAAGTATGCATAAGTATCCTGCTCTTTTCCAAACGAGCCAAATGTTGTCTATCACTGTCACTCTTAAGAAGATGTCTGATATACTTATTCCTATAACCCACCTCAGGAAATGCTTCGGCAACCAAGGACAGCAACACCGTTCCAATGATGTCATGGAAAGCCACAAGTAGGTAGTTGCCAGCCTACCAACCAGTACCTACAATCCCAAGGGCGAAGAAACCATCTTCAGCCGGCACTATTTAAACGAGACATCCTGTCGAGGCACGGCCACCGTCAACCACCTTTTGGTCATGCACGACGCAACGAGGCAATGTGGGGGCTTTGTCATTGTTGTCCCGTTGCGATATGTGGGAGCCGGAGTTTGAGGCAGTCGAGGGAATTGTTGTTCGATGAACGCAGAAAACAATTGAGGCTTGCGAGAGAGACAAGAGTTAGGGTGTTTTCGTCTTCAGTCTGCCACTGTGGACAGGAATCTATGTAGCCACGACAATTTCCCCAATTTGAACGACCATGGCCTCGACCACTCCTCCCCCTTGGAAGGACGAAAAGATGCATCACGCTGCAGCACATTTGCAAAGGGCAAACCAGATGGAGTACTTTGGCGGTTGTGTCAGTGAACACAGTCGGTGGAATAGCATGGACTTTCACTGGATCATTTACGATACATTCCTAGCTGGTTAATAGACTCTGGAGTTTAGAGTAAAGGATCGGCTCATATTGTGTGGAGACTAAGCTCCACAAAATTTTCGCATGCTTAAGGTACCTTAGAATCAATCAGATGCATCAGTATTATTTCGCGTAAATAATCCTATTTCTGGATTCCAAGTTACTCATCTCAGATTCATTCCCAAGGATGTTCCCCTTAGCCAATCATGTTCCATTACCTGCACAAACTATGAATCGAACCCTCTCAAAATGGGATCCTCCTGATCCTAAGGATGTGACCCCTACCCAGCCATATTCCCCTTACTGCCAAAATTATGGATTGGCTGTTTTCTTAGCTTGGCAACCAGCTGCTTCTGCTTTGGTAGATGGCGAGATCAGCTTAGAGACTTGGTTGGCTGAAAATAAGATTAAGACGGTTGCAAACATAGTGGGAAACACTTGATTTTAAAAGAAGGGCCAAGCTTGTAAAAATAAGTAATTGGAATGTCATAATGAACAAAGGGTCATATATTTGAATCCCTATGCCTCTCACCTAGTTGAGTTAAAAATCATAAGGTATGGTTAGACATGTGTAAGTTTTAAGCCCAAAGGGCTTTCACTTGAGGGAGGGTGTTAGAGGAATAAGGACCAAAACCATTCCTAGGGCCTCAACCATCAACTTAAGCTTTTGGTTGAGATGGTCACTTGACATGGTTGTGAAGCGCGTGCAGATGGTGCAGGCAGACCCCAATCAAGATCTACTGGGTGTGGATTGGAAGGTTTTTGTAGTCCTGAAAGAGAGAAGAAAAACTATGCTGCAAGTGGTTTAAGTGGTTCACGAACAAGAATTGCCTCTTATTTGGAGACCTTTTCCACAGAAATCTTTTTCTTGGAAAACTCTTCAATGGCATTTCCTTATCAGCCTCACCAGCCCCTTCTTTGTCGGCCTCTTTCTTCTCAGCGTCTTCCTTGTCAACATTTTTCTCGTGAGCCCTTTCCTTATCAGCCTTTTCAGCCCCTTCTTTGTCAGCCTTTATCTTCTTAACATCTTCCTCGTCAACGTCTTCCTTGACTTGGTTAAGGAAACCACACAGAGCAGATGGTAAAAAAGGCCTGGATTGTAATTGTTCCTGCCTGAGCTCTTCTGGTGCTCTTGTCACAAAAGTATGCATAAGCTTCCAGCTCTTTTCCAGACGAGCCACATACTATCTACCACTGTCACTCTTATGAAGATGTTTGATATACTTATTCCTATAACCCACCTCAGGAAATGCTTCGGCAACCAAAGACAACAACACCTTCCTAATGATGTCGTGGAAAGCCACAAGCAGGCAAATGCTAGCCCGCCAACCAGTACCTGCAATCCCAAGGGCGAAAAAACAACCTTCAGCCGCCACTAGTTAAATGAGACGACCTGCCGAGACACGGCCACCGCCAACCACCTTTTGGTCGTGCACGGCGCAACGAGGCATTGTGGGGGCTTTGCCATTACTGTCCCGCTTTGAAATGCGGGAGCCGAAGTTTAAGGTAGTCGTGATAATTGCTATTCGACGGACGCAGAAAACACTTCAGGCCCGCGAGAGAGACAAGAGTTAGGGTCTTTTTTGTCTTCGGTCTACCATTATGGACGGGAATCTATATAGCCACGATAATTTTCCTGATTTGAGCGGCCATGGCCTCTACCACCCCTCCACCCAGGAAGGACGAAAAGATGCATCATGCTGCACCACATTTGCAAGGGGCAAACTAGATGGAATAGCTTTGGCGGTTGTGTTAGTAGACAAAGTCGGTGGAATAGCAAGGACTTTCACTAGATCATTTACGATATATTCCTAGTTGGTTAACAAACTCTGGAGTTTAGAGTAAAGGATCGACTCATATTGTGTTGACTAAACGAGGCGACGTATCCCCCGCAACCATGCTTGCTTCTAACCTGAAAAAACAGCTCAGTGCCACTGAAAAGGCAAAACGCCAGGCACCACTAGCATCACGACACACTCCCCTTGCACTAGCTATATTAGGATTGCCTAGTATAGCTAGTGCAAGGGGGTTGTGTCGTCCAATGTTACTAAAAGCCAATATTGTGGCATCTAAAAAGCCATCCGTTTCGCCAAATATTACTGCAGCTATAGTGTGTATGGGTTAATTAGGGATGGGCACTCTTTTAAACAGCAACTAACCTCTTTTACTTATATTTGGAATAATCACTCCATCTTTTGGATTTGTAATTACATATAGAGAACAGAAAAAAGGAATTAATCATTGCGGTAAATTTTGTGTTGGCAGAGGGGGAAAACCTCATTTGAAATTTGAATTAAGTGAGAAAGAATATGATATCATTAAATGAGAGAGGGTAAGAGAAGGAACTGAAAGGACGGTGTAGTTGTCTAATAAATAGGTAGTAGAGCAACAAGAGTGGTCTAATTTGCTCTTGTTCTATTTATTAAGAGCAAACGGAGAGTAGGCATTATTTGGTAGTGTTGCTTCCAGCTCTAACCCTCACTGTGACAAACTATCAAACATAAATAGAAACAGGTGAGATCCACTACAGCTTCTTTTCTTTTCTTTTTTCTTTTTCCTAATTACTGAATTTAATGTTTTTTTTGGGTATATTTTATTTGTTAGTCACATCACTAAGTTTCTTTCCAGTTGTTGATCAAGTGTTATTATTGCCAGGAACTGGAACTGGATAGACTCACTTTGATTTGTTGTCCATATCCCGCCTCTTACTTGTTCAAGATCTCTTCTTTTCATTTGCTTTTTTTGTGTTATTTTTTATTCTTAACTTTGTTTGTAGGTTGTGCAAGATGGGGGGTTATGCATGCAAATTGACTCCATAACCCCATTAACTCTTTTTAAAGTCTTCCCCTTTTCCTAAATTTCGTTGCTTTTTTAGTTTTCGTTAGCGTTTGCATTGATACTGAATGGGTTTTAAGTGTCTCTCTCTGTTTCTTTGTTTGTCTGTATTCGCTTTAAATCAATGGCCCGCAAACGCGAGCTTCCCGTTCAAATTTCACTCCCTAACAAGAAGATGAAGAAGAGAGCCAAGTAGGGGACAATCATTCTTATTCTTCGACCCAAGGAGGAGGAGGAGGAGGAGGAAGATGAAGAAGAGAGCAAAGTAGAGAAAAATTATTCTAATTCTTCGACCCAAGAGGAGGAGGAGGAGGAGGAGGAGGAGGAGGAGGAGAAGGAGAAGGAGGAGGAGGAGGAGGAGGAGGAGGAGGAGGAGGAGAAGAAGAAGAAGAAGAAGAACTCCCAAACAATGCCTCACAGGCAAAATCTTCCAAGTCCAAAGCCAAAGCACCTCTTGTGGCCAAATCCAAGGCCAAAGCAACCCCTGCTTTCACTCCTACTCCTGCCAAACAAGCTATTGCTTCCAAATGTGGTGCCTAGGTAAAGTCTCCTACCACCAGGAAATCAAAGAGGTCAAAAAACGATGTGGTGCAGGCAGATGATAACCACAAGACAAAGACCAACTCGTCTGTTTGGTGTATGCAGATCCGAATCAAGATCTACTGGGTGCGAGTTAGAAGGTTTTTGTTGTTCTGAAATATAAAAGGAAGGCTTTGGTGCAAGCGGTTTAAGTGGTTCACGAACAAGAATTGCCTCTTACTTAGCAACCTTTTCCACGACAATCTTTTGCCTGGCAACCTCTTTAATGACATTATCAATCTTTTTATGGTGAGCCTTTTCCTTATCAGCCTTGCCAGCCTCATATTTTTCGACCTCTTTCTTCTCAGCATCTTCCTCGTCAATATTTTTCTTGTGAGCCCCTTCCTTGTCAGCCTTGTTAGCCCCTTCTTTGTCGGCCTTTTTCCTCTCAGCATCTTCCTCGTCAACCTCTTTCTCGACTTGATCAAGAAATTCACACGGAGCAGATCGTAAAAAAGGCCTGGATTGGAATTGTCCTTGCCTGAGCTTTTCTACTGGTCTTGTCGCATAAGTATGCATAAGTATCCAGCTCTTTTCCAGACGAGTCACATGCTGTCTATCATTGTCACTCTTAAAAAGCTGTTAAATATACTTATTTCGATAATCCACCTCAGGAAATGCTTTGGCAACCAAAGACAGTAACACCTTTCAATTAATGTCATGGAAAGCCACAAGAAGATAGTTGCCAGCCACCCAACCAATACCTGCAATCCCTAAGTCGAAGAAACCACCTTCAACTGCCACTAATTATAGAAGAGGACCTATCGAGACTTAGCCACCATTAACCACCTTTTGGTCGTGCACGGTGCAACAAGGCGTGTTGGGGGCTTTGCCATCACTGTCCCGCTGTGAAATGCGGGAGGCAGAGTTTGAGGAGGCCGCAGGAATTGCTGTTCGAGGAACGCAGAAAACACATGAGGCCTGCGAGAGAGACAAGAGTTAGGGTCTTTTCGTCTTCAGTCTGCCACTGTGGACAGGAATCTATGTAGCCACGAAAATTTTCCCTATTTGAGCGGTCATGGCCTCTACCACCCTTCTCTCTTGGAAGGACGAAAAGATGCATCATACTGTAGTACATTTACAAGGGGCAAACCAGATGGAATAGCTTTGGCGGTTGTGTCAGTGAACACAGTCGGTGGAATAACATGGACTTTCACTGGATCATTTACGATATATTCCTAGCTGGTTAACAGACTCTAGAGTTTAGAGTAAAGGATTGGCTCATATTGTGTGGACTAAACGAGGCAACGTATCCCTCGCAACCATGCTTGCTTCTAACCCAAAAGACAGCTCAGTGCCACTGAAAAGCCAAAACTCCAAGCACCACTAGTATCACGACACACTCCCCTTGCACTAGCTATACTAGGATTATTGGCTTTTAGTAACATTGGACGACACAACCCCTTTGCACTAGCAATACTAGGATTGCCTGTATTCGCTTTAGATCAATGGAACGCCAATGCAAGCTTCCGGTTTAAATTTCACTCCCTCCTGCTATTCCCTCGGAAAAAAAAGAGGAAGATGAAGAAGAGAGCCAAGTAGGGGGAAAATCATTCTAATTCTTCGACCCAGGAGGAGGAGGAGGAGGAGGAAGAAGAAGAAGAGAGCAAAATAGAGGAAAATCATTCTAATTCTCTGACCCAAGAGGAGGAGGAGGAGGAAGAAGAAGAAGAAGAAGAACTCCCAAATAATGCCTCACAGGCAAAATCTTCCAAGTCCAAAGCCAAAGCACCTCTTGTGGCCAAATCCAAGGCCAATGCAACCCCTAATTTCACTCCTCCTCCGCCCAAACAAGCTATTGCTTCCAAACGTGGTGCTTAGGTGGAGTCTCCTATGACCAGGAAATCAAAGAGGTCAAAAAACGATATGGTGCAGGCAGAGGATGACCACAAGACAAAGGCCAACTCGTCAGTTTGGTGTACGCAGATCCGAATAAAGATCTACTGGGTGCAGGTTGGAAGATTTTTATAGTCCCGAAACATAGAAGGAAGGCTTTGGTGCAATTGGTTTAAGTGGTTCACGAACAAGAGTTGCCTCTTACTTGGCAACCTTTTCCACGACAATCTTTTGCCTTGCAACCTCTTCAATGGCATTATCAATCTTTTTATGGTGAGCCTTTTCCTTATCAGCCTTGCCAGCCTCATATTTGCTGACCACTTTCTTCTCAGCATCTTTCTCGTCAATATTTTTCTTGTGAGCCCCTTCCTTATCAGCCTTGTCAGCCTTTCTTTGTCGGCCTTTTTCTTCTCAGCATCTTCCTCATCAACCTCTTTCTCGACTTGGTTAAGAAATTCACACGGAGCAGATCGTAAAAAAGGCCTGGATTGGAATTGTCCTTACCTGTGCTCTTCTGCTGGTCTTGTCGCATAAGTATGCATAAGTATCTAGCTCTTTTCCAGACGAGTCACTTGTTGTCTATCATTGTCACTCTTAAGAAGATGTCTAATATACTTATTTTGATAATCCACCTCAGGAAATGCTTCGACAACCAAAGACAGTAACACCTTTCAAATAATATCGTGGAAAACCACAAGAAGTCAGTTGCCAGCCACCCAACCAGTACCTGCAATCCCTAAGTCGAAGAAACCACCTTCAATTGCCACTAATTAAAGAAGAGGACCTATCGAGATATGGCCACTGTTAACCACCTTTTGGTTGTGCACGGTGCAATGAGTCGTGTTAGGTGTTTGTCGTCATTGTCCCACTGTGAAATGCAGGAGGCGGAGTTTGAGGTAGCCGCAAGAATTGTTGTTCGAGGAACGCAGAAAACACATGAGGCCCGCAAGAGAGACAAGAGTTAGGTTTTTTTCGTTTTTAGTCTGCCACTATGGATGGGAATCTATGTAACCATGGTAATTTTCTTGATTTGAGTGGCCATGGCCTCTACCACCCCTTCCCCAAGAAGGTCGAAAAGATGCATCACACTGCACCACATTTGCAAGGGGCAAACCAGATGGAATAGTTTTGGCGCTTGTGTCAGTGGACATAGTCGGTGACATAGCAAGGACTTTCATCGGATCATTTACGATATAATCTTAGTTAGTTAACAGACTTTGGAGTTTAGAGTAGAGGATCGGCTCATATCGTGTGGAGAGCGAGCTCCACAGAATTTTTGCACACCTAACCTAGAAGATATAGGTCTTGTTTTGAATCAACCTCCACTAGCTCCACAAAATCTTCGCATGCCTACGGTACCTCAGAATCAGCCGGATGCATCAGTATTATTTCGCGCAAGAAATCCTATTTCTGCTTTCCCAAGGATGTTCCCCTTTGCCAATCATGTTCCATTACCTGCCCGAACTATGAATCGAATCCTCTCTTAAAATAGGATTCAGCTGATCCTAAGGATGTTTCCCTTACTGTGAAACTATGGATTGACTGTTTTCTTTTCTTAGCAACTAGCTGCTCCTACTTTGGGAGATGGCGAGATCATCTTGAAGACTTGGTTGCCTGAAAACAAAGTAAAATGGTTACATACATAGTGGGAAACGTTTGATTTTGAAAGAAGGGCCAAGCTTATAAAAATGAGTAATTGGAATCCCATAATGACCAAACGGTCGTGTGTTTGAATCCCTTCACCTCCCTCCTTGTTGAGTTAAAAAGCAGAAGGTAGGGTTGGGTCTATGTAAGTTTCTAGCCCAAAGAGCTTTCACTTGAGGGAGGGTGTTAGAGTAATAAGGACCAAAACCAGTCTTGGGCCTCAACCATCAGCTTAAGGTTTTGGTTGAAATGGTCACTCGATAATTTGGATCAGACATGCCGCATATAAAGGCTACAAACGTAATTAATTTATAGTTATTAATTGTTGTTATTATTAGAATGAGGATAATAATATTCGGTGATTTTTTTCTTTCGTTCATACTTGCTATCGAGCCATATCTTTACCAATTGTAGAACACATAAATTTAGAATCAGACATTACCAAAAATAAGATTTACCAACTAGTTCTAGCACATGAAGTTTGAGTTTGTTCTATTATACCATTTCAACACTGAGAATCAGCCATTCTGTTATAACATATATCAAAAGAATCAAATGACTAATCTAATTTCCATATGCCACTAGCCTGCAAATTGCATTATCAAATCAATTTTCATCTACAACTAATATGATGTTGATTGTATTTACCTGTCACTGACATCAAATACTCTTCATCTAAGACCTTCCAGTTTGCTTTGCCAATCGGTGAAGAAACCCTGTAGGTGAGCAAGCGCAACCTTTTCCTGCTGCTGATTTTTTAAATTCCTCTTACCTGCAAAGTAAACATCACCCAATCATTTTGAATTAGACGACCCATTGAAGCATATAAAGATCCACCCTTCGTTACTTGTTTTGCAACCATTCAAAATCTAACCTTAGTTGTAACTTGTAATTTGAAAGAGAAGGAAGAAAACAAGAGAGGATACAAGAAGTTGTCCTGTCCAGCTCAATTTCCTTAAGTTAAACTTCACGCTTGAATTCTTCAACCTACACGACATAGCCAGAAAGCCGGAGACAAAAGAGTTATTCAATATATCAAATACAAGAGCTTGGAAATTCGTTGTGAATTCTTCAACCTACACGACATAGCCAGAAAGCCGGAGACAAAAGAGTTATTCAATAAATCAAATACAAGAGCTTGGAAATTCGTTGTGAACTTCACGCTTGCCTACGTAAGGAATTCGTAAGGAACCTGTAAGAAAATTTTTTCGATTTTCTTTGGGATGTTGACCGTAAGAAATAGCCGTAAGAAACAACTTTTGGTAGTGAAAGAACCCATAATGCTGTTAACTTGCAAGGAAAATAATTACCGTAAACATGAGCTAGTAAAATTTGTTATGCATGCAATTTATGAAGCATGTCCTATTGTTCTTCCCCTCCTCTTTTTCAGCAGACGAGCTTAGTTTGTGATGTTGCAGCGGATTTGGGAAAATTTGGAGACACCGGTAGCGCATGGACAATGCGTTCAATTTATTGGTTGAAAAATACATAATAGAGTGACAGTTAACCTCTCTTGTATAATATAACGCACTGGCAGCATTCCTTAGTTCAGTCCAAGTCATCCCTGGGTTCGACCCAGAGGTGTGAGGGGTGGGGTTCTTGTCATAATGTAACCCTCAAAGTGCAAATTGTGGCATTTTTCTTTCACTAAAAACGAAAAGTGAAAAGAAGCTATGACATGTCATGGATTAAGGATCAAATAACCCCACCGGACACAAACATGGGGTTTTTGAATATAAAGGCCCGATTTGGATCATTGTAACAAAGCCCAACTACTGGGACCTTCCTCAAATTTGTAAACGAAGTAACAAACTTGACTGGGCTCAAACAAGTCTATTCGTGAATTGGTCTCTTCACGTGTTGTGGGTCCATAGACGCAGTTGGATTTGGTCCAACACAAGTATAAGACATACATGCCTCTGATCAAGGTCCACCGTATCCTTCTCGTCATTTTATGTACCAGTAATTACGTGTCTTCTGTTATAATAATTTTTTCTTCTGTCGAAGTATTCTGTTATAATAACGGTAATAGTTAGAAACCCTCGCGTTGCTTCGGGCAGTCAAAATTTTCTATTAAATTTATTTCGGTAGGAATGAGAACAAAACTAATAGAGATTATTTTGCAATTTAATGTTTTCAATTGTAATTTTTTTTATTTTTTTAAAGGGCAATGAAATTAGTTGCTTAAATATTTTTAATTTGCATGTAAATATAATAATCCCTAATAATTAGACAAAAAAAAGATATTGGCAATTGTATTGATTGAATACCATAGTATATTTTCTCTCTTACCATATCTTTTGCCTGGCCAAATGTGCTAATATTTCTCTAACTTTTATATTTATGTCATACCGAAGATAATTTTGATAAAAATTTTTATCGTATTTGCTGAATCGATCTAGACTGCTTCCTGATTTTTGTTATCCTTAAGATAATCATATCATGACTTATTAAAAAATAAAAATTATACTACTTATTAAAGAAAAAAAATGATGAAAATCATATTTTGGACCATTATTATATCTCTTTGGTCGTTCTCATTCTCCTTTTCACCGCAAGCTTTTTTATATATAAAATCATAATAGAAGGATTAAAAAATATATAAATGAATGTTAAAAAAAAAGAAGTCTAGATACAAACTAATAACAGCACATGCCATATTTACCCCCTGTAAAAGCAAGAGGAATTTTATGGTGCTCAGACTGTATTAAGTGACATTGTTTATTTGGTATAATATAACTAATAGGATTCTTTTAAAATGAGAAAAATTAAGAGGTCGGAAACCTTAACTTATTATATTTTATGAAGTAAGTATGCTACATGGTAGTATGGTACAACTTGAGCAATATAAATTTTTTCCCCAGAGGTAGCCATTAGGTATGCCATAATTTTGAGGCAGATCTAAAATAATTCATATAACTCATGTGGGATGTCTACTTAACAAATATGAATCATAAAATAGTTTTATGAAAGAAAAAGTATAGCAATGTATGGCAAAGAATAAAATTACTAAGAATGACATATATATTCTCACTCTTTTTCTTTTTTCTACAAATTAAAGCCTAAAAAATAATTAATATTTTTGTCAGTTGCACCTTTCTTTATCATAAATTTCAGGAAGAAACTACTAATTAATTTTTTCCCAACAGATGTGATAGAATAGAGACTTGTTTTTTAGAAAATAAAGCAGACAAAACTTTAAAGATAACTTTTTTAAGTAATAAATATAATATGTTTCACGTTTTAGAAAAGTTTCTTAATAAACAAAAAAATTATCGATAAAAAGCTTTGGCAACTTTAGTTTTTGCTATGAATAAAACTGATTTGAAGGGACCTATGCCAAGAAAGTTTTGGAAGGTTTTTTTTGGTACATAGACAAAAGAAAAAGTTATGAAGAGTTAATACCCCTCTCCAGATTACCTTCCAGATTAAAAAAAAAGTTTAAAATTGGTGCAAAAGTAGCTATGACACGTGGCACATTCTAAAGTCTTTTTGCACCAACTTTAATGTTATACTATACATGGTTAAAAAAACTTATTGCATTCACTAGAAGGCTAGTGGTACATTGTTGGCTGTAATTTTAGGATGTACCATATGGTGACCATAAACAAATACTCCCTCTGTTCCTTTTTTATTGACGTTTTAACCATTTAGAATTGTCCCAAAAATTTTATCGCTTTAGAATATTTGATGAGCATTAAATGATTTTTTTCTCATTTTGCCTTATTCTCGTAATACTAGATTCTTTGATTGTCTCTATTATTTTTTTTTAAATAAAGAATAGTTTAGTTTTAACTTAATATAAAGTTGTTAAATTTATGCCTACTCAATGCATTTCTTAATATGTTATTTTAAACGACAATAAAAAATGGACAAAAGGAGTAGTATGCTAGGTGATTGAAGTCTTGGTGGTTGTGTTTCTACTTATTAGAGCTAAAAGAACTAAACTGACTTTATCTATTAGATCGTTGGGATGCAGATTTTGGTAAAGTGCTTTACATTACCTAGGGCCTGGGAATCAGTAGCTTCCTACTGCTATGAAGATGGAAGTTTCCTACAAACTATATATTCCCTTTCATTAGGAAATCGGGGTTTTCTATTACAATATTCGCTACTCGCTTCCTAGTAATAGTAATAACATTATTACACACCAACTCCGGGGTAAAAATCTCCTGGATGGTGTGTCAACCAAAAATAAAAGAATAAATACCCAAATCGTGTCTAGGTACTATGGCTATGTTTGTATGTGTTTACACCAAGACCAAAATCGTAAAGGCCCATTTGTTTGGTCCAAGACCGATGTCCACTACTGGTCCAGGGGTGTCGTCCACAGGTCCAAGACCGATGTCATCCGCAGGTCCAAGACCGATGTCATCCGCAGGTCCAGGACCGATGTCATCCACAGGTCCAGGACCGATGTCATTCATCGGGCTAGGACCGATGTCATTCATCGGGCTAGGATCGGTACCTTGGGTCACTCGTCTTTCATTGGACTAAGCCCGATATCCAATACAGGTCGAGGGCACTAGATTGGGATTGATATCTTTCTAAGTCCGATGTTTTATGCTGGTCAAGGATCGGTCCTTGGACTTGAATTTGAATCGTGAGTTTGGATATTGGCAAATCAAGGATTGACTTGTGATCAGGAAATTCCACAGATCGTTAGAGCCTGCGCAATCTTCTATGATTTCTTTTCGTATTTGAAAGTTAAAAGGGAAAGTGTCGGGATTAGAGGATATCCCGCTTCGAGTGGTGTTAGAATTTGAAATAAGGTTTTTAGGCGTTTTATGATTTTATCAATTGTTCTGGGATAACCTATATAAGGTTATGGATAACACTTGTACCGGGATGGCAAATTCCTCAATGAAAGAACAATTTCTTTATTAGTTTATCATTACCATGCTTTCTTAATTTAGCATAACTTAGAAAACCCAAAACACAAAACCCGATTTAGGGCGTTTGACGTTCGTCCGTTCGGCCCTTCATTCAAAGGTCGGATTCGGTTGTCGGTTTGGCCTTTTCATCGGTCGGATCGGCAGGTCAGCATCAAAATCCAGTCCAGGACGCGCGACACCGTCCGTTCGGCCTTTCAACGGTCGAATCTGGTCATCGGTTTGGCTCTTCAAACAGTCAAATCGGTGAGTTGAGGGTCGCTCGCTGTTCGTGCGCGAACAGTTTTTGGCACGCCCGGTGGGACCCATCATGTTCTCACCAACAATCCAGTTCCTAATGGAGTCTGTGGCCATCATCCGTGGCCAATTTTCACAACTATTGATGGAAAAGGAGGCACTTTCCAAGCGTCGTGGTAATTCCCAACAAGCACAATCGTTGTCTTCTCAATATGACCAGGTTTGTAAAGAGGAGCAGTACTTATACGATGAGCTTGGTGAAAGGGGGATGAATGTTCTAATAAAGGACGTTCAAGCTGAAAAGTTGTTTGGTGCACGACCGATGGAGTATATCGTGAACGAAGTATACTCATCGATCACT
>JAKUCV010004866.1:13933-26761 GCA_028386065.3 Turnera subulata | reverse complement strand
TCATTGAAGAGAACAGGAGGACCATTGGCCAAGCCTAGGCCAATCCAGAGTGAAGTTGCGGACCCTAGGAGACCAGCGAACCCAGGGCGTTCACTGCCCAAGCAACAGGTGCAATCAAAGATCAAACGTCCAATAAAAAAGGAGATCAAGTCACAGCAGGCAAGGCTATTAACCAAGGTTTGGGTCCCCAAGCGTAGGTCTATCGACGAACTCAGGAAGAAGGATGATGCTTTTCCTGAGGTGAACAAAACAGATGTGGAGATGCTGCAGGCCATACAATTTGGCTCTCTACCAGTGAAGGCACCGATTTCCAAGAGTCTTGGGATGCCAATCTTTTTTGATGCAGGATCGGACCTGACACTTTCTATGGATGCAGATGTCAAGGAAAAAGAAGAGTCTGACGATTTCATGATACTGGAGAACACAAATGTCCAACCTTTATGGGGTGAGCAGTTCCCTTACTCTTTGCGAAATGGAGTTACGGTAGTTATATGGATCTGTATAGTATGTTTGTCTGCAAAGCTCGACTCGGATTCTTGTTCTTATGCTAAAGGTTGTTGCTTGGTAATTTTGGCCGTGATCGGATCTTTACTCCTATCCGTCGTGGCTGATTTGTTTTAGCCAAACGATCATTAAGGGCTGAGTTTGGCTGGTGCAAGTTTGTTTCGAGTGACGAAGGTTGTATTGTTGTTCACAACCAATGCAGGTTACGGGTGAATGGTTTTAAAAAAAGGAAAATATTTGAACCGCTTGTGGCCGATGATGGCCTTTACGGGAATTTTTTGGCTTGGTTGAACGATCGTTATGATTGTTCCACTGTAAAAAAAGTTCGGTAGGACGTGGAAAGAAGACAAGCCATGGTAAAAGAAAGGTTCAACATTGGTGGTAGAAGAACATTCGTCTTGCTCCCGAGAGAGAAGGAAGAAAGAGGGCCATTGAGATCGGTCGTGCTTGTTTCTAGACTGGTCATTGAGGCATAAAAGCAAAAGGGAAGACCGATGGGCATCGGTCGTTGTTTTGAAAAATAATGTTCATATGCATTTTCGGTCATTTGGGTCTCATCGTTTTGTTGCAACAAGCAGTGATCTACGGTTTTGGGGTTAGTGGTGATTATTGGAGATTGGAGATTGCCCGTGGTTTAATTTTTGAGTTACCATCGACTGTTGGAGATTGGAGATCGCCACTTTCTACTACAGAACAAGACGATGAGAAGCTGGGGTTGTCCACGGCTTGTTTGAACTTTACGATTTTGTTTTTTACCTCGCCTTTATAGGATGCGGCTTTGGGGAGAGTCACGGCATGTGATTTTGGAGTTGCCGTTGATAATCTTGGCGATGATTTTCTTCAGGTAATTCGTACGGGAGAGGTTATAGAGGAATTTGATTTGGAGATGGTTTCTTGGAGATAAGCTTTGGAGGTGATGGCGGCCATTATTAACTACACAGATCGATCGGTGGAATCATTTATTAATACATACATAGATCGATCCCTGATGCAGGCCATTACCATGCTAGATGGGTCTGTGAAATTGGTAGTTACTACCTGGATCGATCTGTGACATAGGCCGATCGTCATCTATTACTACCTGGATCGATCTGTGATATAGGCTGACCGATCTATAAGGCTATTTATTACTACTTGGATCGATCTGTGTCTTAGGTCGGTCGTGGGCATATGTCGGCTCGTCGGGTTTGGTGTTGGCTACTTGGATCGATCTGTGTCTCAGGTCGGTCGTGGGCATATGTCGGCTCGTCGGGTTTGGTGTTGGCTACTTGGATCGATTTTATCTTGTTATATAAAATCGATTCTATGAAATATCTTATAGAAAGATAAGGTCGTGGGCCGAGGTCGGCTCGTCGGGTTTGGTGTTGGTTACTTGGATCGATCTGTGTCTCAGGTCGGTCGTGGGCATGTGTCGGCTCGTCGGGTTTGGTGTTGGCTACTTGGATCGATCTGTGTTTCAGGTCGGTCGTGGGATCTTCCACTTTTTCCTGGAGCGATATGTGAGCGGTCGGTGACATAGGCCGTTCCTTGGGGTCGTTTTATATTTATGTGGCAAGTATTACACGGATCGATGCGGAAGATTGGTCGTTACTACGAGAGGGTCGATCTGTGATTTTTATGTTTGATCGATGGTTATTTAAGCGATCTATGAGATCATTTATCAAATTATATTTTTGATGGTGACTTTGTGGGAAGTGTGGTTGCCGACCTATGAGGACGTTGATTGGCCGTTCGTCGCTGGATCGGTCTGCGGCTTGTTACCTGAATTGATCGATCTGTGTCTTAGGCAGATCGACAAGTGGGATCATCCACTTAGTCCTAGATCGATCTGGGTCAACTTTTACATCAACCTGTGATGTAGGGCGTGAGGTCCTCCGATACTACTTAATGGATCTGTGACATAGGCCAATACTTGTGATCGTTTTTTATATTCTGCAAGAACTACATAACACAATATATGGTGCCAACGTTGAGATTGAGACTTACGAAGAGGAGCCTGTTGCCGACATTGAGAGGTTGTTTGTTGCGGGCTCGTAGTGGTGGCGTTCTTGCTTGGTGGCCGTGGGCTCTCTGTTGTCGCAGGTCGTTCTTAGTGGGATATTGCGGAGCATAGGTTTTGATCGATGGATGGATCTTGCAGGTCGGTCTATGTCTTGTTGGTTGATCTTTTTGTCCTTGTTGACCGATGAGGTTGACTTTTGACCTGGTTGACCGATGGAGTTGACCTTTTAGTCATGTTGACCGGTGAGGTTGGCTTTTAACCCGATTGACCGACGGGTTGACTTTTGACCCAGTTGACCGTCGAGGTTGACTTTCTGGCCGATTGACTAACGGGTTTGACTTTATTGCTCGGTTGCCCGTTGGAGTTGGCTTTTTACCCGATTGGCTGGCGAGGTCGATTTTTATCCGGTTGACCGATGGGATTGACTTTTTGGCCGGTTGACCGGCAGGTTTGACTTGTCGCTCGGTTGACCGATAGGGTTGACTTTCTTCCCAAATGACCGATGTGGTGACCTTTTTGCTCGATCGACCGAACGGGGTGTCCAGGGGGTTGACTCTTTCCTTGTCGTTCGTTTGAGTTAACTTCTGGTCCTGGTGTTTCGATTTTGGCTGATGGTAAGGATCACCCCTTCGATTTGCGATAGTCTCCAATCAAAGGGCTGAGGGGGGCAACTGTTTACACCAAGACCAAAATCGTAAAGGCCCATTTGTTTGGTCCAAGACCGATGTCCACTACTGGTCCAGGGGTGTCGTCCACAGGTCCAAGACCGATGTCATCCGCAGGTCCAAGACCGATGTCATCCGCAGGTCCAAGACCGATGTCATCCGCAGGTCCAAGACCGATGTCATCCACAGGTCCAGGACCGATGTCATTCATCGGGCTAGGATCGGTGCCTTGGGTCACTCGTCTTTCATTGGACTAAGCCCGATATCCAATACGGTTCGAGGGCGCTAGATTGGGATTGATATCTTTTTAAGTCCGATGTTTTATGCTGGTCAAGGATCGGTCCTTGGACTTGAATTTGAATCGTGAGTTTGGATATTGGCAAATCAAGGATTGACTTGTGATCAGGAAATTCCACAGATCGTTAGAGCCTGCGCAATCTTCTATGATTTCTTTTCGTATTTGAAAGTTAAAAGGGAAAGTGTCGGGATTAGAGGATATCCCGCTTCAAGTGGTGTTAGAATTTGAAATAAGGTTTTTAGGCGTTTTATGATTTTATCAATTGTTCTGGGATAACCTATATAAGGTTATGGATAACACTTGTACCGGGATGGCAAATTCCTCAATGAAAGAACAATTTCTTTATTAGTTTATCATTACCATGCTTTCTTAATTTAGCATAACTTAGAAAACCCAAAACACAAAACCCGATTTAGGGCGTTTGACGTTCGTCCGTTCGGCCCTTCATTCAAAGGTCGGATTCGGTTGTCGGTTTGGCCTTTTTATCGGTCGGATCGGCAGGTCAGCATCAAAATCCAGTCCAGGACGCGCGACACCGTCCGTTCGGCCTTTCAACGGTCGAATCTGGTCATCGGTTTGGCTCTTCAAACAGTCAAATCGGTGAGTTGAGGGTCGCTCGCTGTTCGTGCGCGAACAGTATGCATGGAATCGGAAATGGAAAAGGATTCTAATTCCTTTTTTTGTTTGGTTGGCACTCTTTAATTGATATCAAAACACGCTTAATGAATGGGGATCGGATGGTTCAATAAAAGATGGTATTTCTGTTCACATACCCATTCCATTTTCAATTTATACCAAACATAGCCTATATTAATATTCTAATGAACTACCAGCTAGCTGAAACATATTAACACATTGGTAGCCGCAGAAGGTTTAGAAGTGAAGAGCAGGACTTCATTACCTGTACAGCTTTAATTAAGAGAATCTGTGAGACTATCTACAGCACCTTGAGGTTTCTCCAAAATCATAATTGAAACTGATTCAAAAGTAATCTGCAGTTACGTGGAGGGATGGAATGGAAGAGGCTTGCCCGTAAATCAAAGCCATTTATCAAAGACACTATGAGTATTGTTCCCCAATTTGAGATTGTCAATTAGCTGTCGATTCATAAGTAGGCAGGGCAATGGTGCAGCAGACCGGATTGCCAAATCTATTACTAATTTAGTGCCAAATTGGACCCTTTATCCACCGTGAAAACTATGTAGGATTATTTGTAAAGACAACATCCAATTGTAAAGATAACAGACTTTTGAGTCATCATATATGATGATTGTAAGAGTACAAAATCAAAACTAATCCTAATTAAGACTTAACCATCAACTTGAGGGAAAAAATATAGTGTGAATTTTTTCAAAGCCAATGAGTAAGTTTCAGATCGCCAATGTTTATGTCTAGTTACCTCTCATATTCGAACTTCGACGAATCTACTTTTAGTCTTGTATTAACGGCCCAGCTGGGTGCTTCTGCATCGTTCTTTTCTCTCTAGAATGGATGGCAAATGTGGTGGTAGTCTTTTACTTTCTTTTTCTTTTGTCTTTTTTCACAGTGGTGTGCTGCTACTCTCTTTTTTTAAGTGAGCAAGCAGTAGATTTCAGATTAAATAAAAGTAGGAAGAAAAAGTAGCTTAGTTCCGCATGACACACACTCAAGAACATAAAATATATGAAAAAAATAAGAATAAGATAACACTTCCGCACATCCAAAGGCTTGAAAAGAGTGTATGAATGAATTATCACCCCCCTGACAAAAACAGATCAAAGGCGCCGCAAAATTTAAAGAATTGTTCAATTAATCATTTTCACCCTAAACAGTAATAAAGATTAATCAACCGAATTTTCCAATACGAACAACCAACATTAGGAGTAAAAAAAACTAAAAAAGGGCATATAATTTCCATAGCCAAAGAGAATGACATCAATGCATGCGTAGAATGCAGGTGATTGAATAAGGTGTGGTCGGCCATCCCATAACCTGAACCCAACTGTATACTATCGAGTGACTGGAACCCAATAAGCTCTTATCAGAAAATTGCTGCTCCAAATCCAATATCGTGGTCTGTTTGGGATACAGTTTTGGTTAGATCAACGGCTGGTAATTCTTCAACTGTCATCCAATATGGGCCCTACGTAGCCGATAACTGTGGGCCAGCCCTACCACTACAAACTCGGTAAAATCAAGAAACAAGTGGGATGGGGCCATTAACACGCAACCTGTTGCACTTGGACGAGAAAACGATACGATCCAGAGGAAAAAAAAAACAATACAGAATCTCTACAAAGTCCACTTGAACGGGAGGAGAGGGATGAGGGGAGTTTGAAGTTAGAACTCAACAGTTCAGTTCCATCCTTCCATGAACATCATCCAGCCCAGCCAGGCCAAGTGTGTTCTAGAGGCTCAAGTGTAGTAGATTGCAGAACTTTGCAGTGTCAGTCTAGAAGAAGATGGGGAAATTTAGATGGATGTACATTATTGTCTATATAATGAGGTGGGTGAGATTAAAAATAGCCGGATGATAATAAGACAAATTAGGCGAGTGACAGAATTGGAACTGGATTTTGTGTGTGTGTTTTTTTTTTTTTTGATATTTAGACAAAATTGGAACTGGATTTTTGTGATATTCAGATATCAGTTCATGGGCTACTGGGCCCAACTGTCTCCTCTGGCTCCACGACGATTCATAAAGCGGGTTCACGTGGTGGCTTAATCCATAATAATACCTTATTACCTACATTGAAAATTTTGGTCTCTCTCCTCCCATCCTATTTGGAAATTTCTGATACCATGGTTTATGATGGAGCTTTGTGTTTGAATATAAAAACTAAAATATACTAAGAACAACAGTCACTGATTAAATATTATCAAATTTTAACTAAGTTTTAGTTTGTATTCGGTGTTTTAATTTTTTTTCAAAAACACGAACAATTTCTTGAAGAACGAATCAACGAATAAATAAATATCACAACAAAAAGAATCGGAAAATTCATGGGTCAATAATGACAAAACTAGAACTTCTAGGTCACTTCGTTTACAACCAGTACCACCAGTACATGGCATCGTCTTCTTCTTTTCTTCTTTATTTTTGTAATGTTACGTGGTGTCCCCGTAACTTTATCCTTAACTGAATTCTATCTACTAATTTATTTCGTGTTCTCCGGCAGGAAGTAGGTTTACGAATAATACACGATTGGATGAATCAAAATTCAAAGAATAAACGCACGATAATTGGCTCCTTGCATGTGGCCACTGCCTAACGTGTCCTAAAAGCTCTTGTAAATAAATATACATGTTCGTGGGTGGGTTAGATAATTAAAATGTTATTGTCAGAATCAAAATGGCATTATCTTATTTATGTATTTGGCAATTAGAAGGTCATCGCTGCATTATTTTCCCTGCCTCCTCCTTAATAAATTGCGCCCAAAGATTCAAGGAATCTGTCATATGGCCCATCATCGGGCATCACGGCTGTTATGTCAATGCCTAAAGTTTAAATAATCGTCCTATCTTTCAATATTCCTTTCTTGTATAGTGACTTGTTTTGCAAGATAAAAATACAGAAAAAGGTATATCAATTATAAGACATTTGGAAATGGTGGGGGCGTCTGCCTATTGATATTTTTTGAGGTCGATTAATACCCTACAATGACAACAAGTACCTATTGGAAAATTTTATTGTGGAGACTTCCCAAGTTTCATTAATTGTTGACTCTCTGTTTATGGTAATAAAATATATTTAAGAATTTTATTATTTTCATTTTAAGGTTTATTTATTTGTTAAATTTACTTTTTGGGTTCCCCTTTTCCTCCTTGAATTTGTTTTTTTTTTCTAATTTATCATGTATTATTTAAGAAATAAATCCACATTCAATTTATATACTTAAATGATTTAATTATTCTTAATACAATTAAATTTAAGATCAAGTCTACAACTAATGAAACTTGGGAAATCCCACTACAAAATTTCTCGTACCTAAGAAATATAGATCCAAAAATGGAATCCACCTTGAACATAGCCGAAATTGCTCATTTAGGATAAAACTTATTAATCTTTAGTTTCCTTTTCAATCTATCAACCCCTATTAAGTAATTAGAAAAAATCTCATCATATATTTCTCTTGTATTGCTTAAATTATGATATATTGACTCTCCTTTATGACAATGGTTTACAAAAATTTCTCGTTGAGGATATATGATTGTTTTGTGTAGTAAAATCTTTATCATCATAAGATTGTCTTTTGTAAGATTTTAATTAAGATCCGTCTACCTTTCAGGCCTAACTAACTCCCTGTTTGGAGAATATAAGAGCAAACATATCCGGAAATTTTTAAAATTTTTGATGCTTCAGCATAGTTGAATGTTTGGATCTTGCAAGGTTTTTGATGGATACTCTCTTAGGTATGTATATGTTCGGACATCTATGTAAGAAAAAAATAATAATTATATCTATATTGACAAGAAAAATAATGACATCTATAATTCAGTATACTGTGCTCAAAACAAATCAGTACATTGCTGACCTACATTTTGTTTATATTTTTGGTGTGAATTTAACTGATAGAAACAGTTAAGTGCGAATTTTAAGAATTATTTTTTAGTGGTTAAAGTATATAAATTTTTGTTAGAGGGTGCTTAAAATCAAGATGTAGTGCGTTTTTGGTTCTGGGAAACGGTTGATTTTGCATATCTTCACATAACTTGAAGTCGGTCATCTCATTCTTTCGAGAAAGATTAGTATCGATCATAAATGATACAGCTGGAAAGATTAATTGAATCTTTCTTCATTTTGTTTCAACTTTCAACAAACGTTTTCCATGCACCTGAGATTTTTTTAATCCTCCGTTCAAAACAAGAGAGAGGGTTCTTTTTAATCCAAATATGATTTCTTCTAAATGAAGATATATATTTTTTTCTGCACGAAGATTCAAAACCCGATTTGAATTTGGGTTCGAGTCACTAGACAAACGGAGCGGTAATGGAATAAGCAACTGTGACTGTGTGTATGTGAAAGTGAAGGGGGACGAAATTATTGATACAAAGGCCAAAACATTTAAAAAAATCTTTCAAAAGCTCTCGTTGTAGGGCCCCCTCCTTGTGACAAAAATAGCAGTCCCAGTCTCCAACTGGCCCAAGGCACCCAAAAGATAAAAGTAAGATGACGTGGCCGATCCTATTTCGCACACCACTATAGAACATCAATAAACACACATTAGCAAATGCATACCTAACTTACCCGCGCGTGTGGATTACTTCCCATTACAGTGTTCCCCGGTTCATGGGGGGTTGGTCACTTTTGGTATCATCTGCTCTTTACTGGCCAATGAAATCTAATCCACATGGTTACTAAATTCTTTTTAGTTTTTGTCTCTCAAGTCATTCGCTGGTGGTATTATGATAACATTTCTCAGCAAACCCAAAATTTTCAACTTCCCATATATCTAAGCAAAGAGATAAAGCCTTAATTATTTTTTTCCTTTTAAATTAATCCCTCACCCATGTCATATCAATCCATGGTCAATTATACTAATTACTCAATGCCCTCATTGATTTTTTCTTTATAAACCCACCATTCCCCACCCTTGCCTCTTCACTCTCATACCCAACCCAACCACTATCATCATCATCACTCCATCTCTCCAAACCAAACACTTCCTCTAGCAAAACCAAGGGAAAAAAAATATGGGGTTGTTTAGATCAACAACTCTCATGTTGATGCTCTTCTTCGTGGCTGTCACACTATGTGCGGCTTATGACATGTCGATCATTTCCTATGACCAAAGTCATGGCACCAAACTAAACGGGAGGTCAGATGACGAGGTCATGGCCATGTACGAGGAGTGGCTTGTGAAGCATGGGAAGGTGTACAACGCTTTGGGGGAGAAGGAGAAGAGATTCGAGATCTTTAAGGACAACCTTAGGTTTGTCGACGAGCATAATTCAGGGAACTGGAGTTACAAGGTGGGGATGAACCGGTTTGCTGATCTGACCAACGAGGAGTTCAGGTCCAGGTATGTGGGAACTAGGAGCCGAGGTGCTGCTGGGAACAGGTTGTCTAAGGCGAGTGATCGGTACGCGCCACGTGTGGGCGAGTCGCTGCCGGAATCCGTTGATTGGAGGAAGGAAGGTGCTGTTGCTCCCGTCAAAGATCAGGGAAGCTGCGGTAAGTTTGACTTTATTCCTTTCGCTTCTTCTTCTTTGTTTTCTTTTTTTTTTACAGTTAAGTAGTATATTTGGCAAATTCAGTTATGTTTTGATTTTCTGATTTACTTAGCTACTAGTGTACTACTATGATTAATCATTCTGGATCCTAATCTAATTGAGAAACACAAGAAGACTCTACTACTACTAGGAAAAAGGCGAGATCACCCTTTTGCCCTCGGATTTGGTCTACTTTGCTATTTGATGACCTTACCAAGAGTTTATAAAATTCAACTGATTCAAATTGAAATTTCATATCATTTTGGGGCGATCCCAGTGTTATCACACCGATTAGTTCATCATCAGCTTTCTAATAACCTCAGCCTTGGTCTTTTTTAATATTTGGTACTGGGTTCTGGGGTTGAATAATCTAATAAATGAGTCAGTAGATGATTGAGTATACTTATATTTACAATAGGCACATCTGCACAAAACAAACTTTTGATAACAGAAATTTGGGACTTGTCTCATAAAAAATAATCGGGACTTGTGGGCAGTGTTGACTTTCACCAGGGTGGAGAAAGCTTGTGATGTTTTAGGCAAATTTTCGGAATAACGGAAATTCTGTTTGTTAACGATTTGCATAAAGCAGATACTCCATCTGTGAAGAAAAATTGCATGATAAACATGTATCCATGGTGGCTGACGATATGTCTATATGAATTAATTGCTTTGTTACAGAAGAGCACTTTTTGAAATGTCTGAGAAATATTATAATTGTCCATCCATATACATACTTTCTGTAGAGTTGTAACATGTTTTAGTTGTGTCACAGCCGAATAAGCGTTGGCCTCTAGGTGTGTTTTTGAAACGTACCATAAAGGTTCATTGATATTTGCACTATACATTAGATGGTGGACATGTTTGGCTGTGTTAAACTTAAGGGTCATGATTTAATTTTATTTATTTTGGTGCAACAAAAGGGTATACTTAATTGGAAGGATAATACAATCTTCGGCGTTATGGGCCCAAGGCCTGCCTAAGATGCTAAAGTGGACTTGGTCGCTTTCACGCCCACATCCATCCACCTCTTCCGATGTTTTTGTAGCTTGGTTTCTGTGGGGTAGTTAACAAAATACAAAATACAGAAATATCCATGGGCCGTCACAAGATAATTGAGGCTGGTCCCTGAAGATAATATTTAAATTTTGCTTTGGCCCCCTGGAATCTTGATATGGTGGTCGGTTCATCATGACAACAGTTTGCAATAATGTAACCAAAACAAAAAAATAATCAGCAGTAATGGTCAGTCCTCTTGGCGGATTGGGATTCTTTATTATTGTTAATTTTTGGTGTTTGTATTATGAATGTATTGTGATGCATCCCCAACTCGGAGGATGCTTATGAAGTAGCAAGATTTGAAAAAGAAAAAAGCAGGTAAAGAATTGCCAAGAATGGAATGCGCAATATGTTTTACACTAAATATTAGTGTCATGGATGACCATTAGTAGACTCGGATGTGAACCGCTAAGTTTATGCAGCTTTAATTGATTTATACATATTGGATAACTTTCACCTCATCTGTTTTTTAAAACTTACCTTTGTGTTCTGTGATTGACAACAAACTTGCATTGGATTTGATAACACAGGGAGTTGCTGGGCATTCTCAACAGTTTCTGCTGTGGAAGGTATAAACAAGATTGTTACTGGAGAACTCATCAGTCTATCCGAGCAGGAGTTGGTGGATTGCGATAGGGGTTACAACGAGGGTTGCAATGGAGGTCTCATGGACTACGCCTTTGAATTCATCATCAACAATGGCGGCATTGACTCCGAGGAAGATTATCCTTATACAGCCCGAGATGGCACTTGTGACACATACAGGGTTAGTCTTCTTTCACGGCATTCACGAACTAACACAATGTAGGCAACAATTAGAAACTGGCGTTGAAGATATGCAATCTCACCCTTGTGGTCTTCTTTTGTCATCTGCAGAAAAATGCAAAGGTTGTCAAAATTGACAGTTACGAAGATGTTCCTGTAAATAACGAGAAGGCATTGAGAAAGGCTCTTGCAAACCAGCCTATTAGTGTTGCCATTGAAGGAGGTGGCAGGGCTTTCCAATTGTATCAGTCGGTGAGTTGAAATTTATGTTATGCCTAATGGCTTTCCAATACACTATCATATCTTGAAGAGCTTCTTTGTTGGGAAGTTCACCCTTTACTGATTTGCTTTTTATCGTTCAGGGTGTATTTGATGGAAGATGTGGAACAGCTTTGGACCATGGTGTTGTCGCTGTAGGTTATGGTACCGAGAATGGTCAAGATTACTGGATTGTAAGGAACTCGTGGGGTGCAAGCTGGGGAGAGTCTGGTTATGTCAGGATGGAGCGAAACATTGCCCGTCCAGAAGGGAAATGTGGAATTGCAATGGAACCCTCCTATCCTATTAAGACTAGCCCTAATCCCCCCAACCCAGGTCCTTCACCACCATCCCCTATCAAGCCCCCAACTGTGTGTGACAACTACTACACCTGCCCCGAGAGCACCACCTGCTGCTGTGTCTTTGAGTATGGAAACTACTGCTTTTCATGGGGATGCTGCCCGCTAGAAGGTGCCACCTGCTGTGATGACCACTACAGCTGCTGCCCTCATGACTATCCCATCTGTAACGTGCAGCAAGGAACCTGCCTCAACGTAAGAAAAAGCGATACTTTGCCTGTTCCAATTCCATTTCCATTTTTCTCCTGTTTCTTGGTGTTGTATCCTTTAGTGTTTCCCTAATTGTTTAACTTGATTCTATTCCTGCAACAGAGCAAAACCAACCCATTTGGAGTGAAGGCATTGAAGCGCACCCCTGCTATCCCTAACTGGGCTAGAGGCAGAAAGAACATTGCTTAAGTGACAGGTTCAGGCTTCAAGGCAGTGGATGATGGAATCGAGAATGGATTGGAGAATCATGGCAGGGGCTTGATTTTCTCCCTCTCTTGGTTTATTATACTGCACAGTTTCAATTTCAGCAGTTAAGAAATCCTAAAGATGGACGCTTAGTTCAGGTGCTGATTGTGTAAATAGCTTCCTATTTATATGCGGTTGCATTTGAACAACATTTGTCGAATGTTATCTGTAAATGATGCGTCATTTAGCGATATGGCATTAATCAATTTGGTCTGTCAAATGAACTGGTACTTGTAATTTGCAAAGAAATAATTCTAGCTTTAATCCTTT
>JAKUCV010004866.1:0-13780 GCA_028386065.3 Turnera subulata | reverse complement strand
TTTAGAGCCTCTAATATCGTCCAATCATACAGGCTCTATTCGGAGGCTCTATTGAGGACCCATATGTATATTATATTATTAATCTTATAAATATAATTTTTATTATATACAAATTAAATAATATAATAATAGAAGAAGTAGATAGAGGCGGGCTCTCCCGGTCTCTATTTTTGGAGACGGTCTCTTCTATTCATAGAGCCTCTCCTTTTCCTCCAGTGGCGAGACAGACTCTAAATTGCTGATATGACAAATAGAGCCCTCTCATGAAGCCCACACTGGAGATGGTCTAAGTTTCCTTCTTGTGGGCTTAGCTCTAGGCTTTGGTCCTCTTATTCCATCATGTAACAGTTCATGGCGCAACAAATTACGTGTTTTTCTTTAGATGCAAAACTAATTACAGGGTTGGTGGGGGACATTTGCTTAATTTGGTCTTGAATTGCTGACAACCCCCTTTGAATCAAGGATTCCCAACCATAAACAAGTGCGAGTCACACGAGCTGATGTAGAGGCTGTTTGGAACATAAATTAGTACTTCAAAGATTTGGGGATCTAATTCGTATCAAGGATGCAAATTCTAAAATTAGCATTCACGAACCAAACTAAGCAAACAATCAAAATTTAGTAATTCTTGATATTGATTCATCATATATTCGTAAAATTGGCTCTAACAATTACTGCTTCACCAGTCACCACCAATTTTGTGCAGTATTTTCTGGTAAGAACATAGTGGGATCACTATAACCTTTGTAAACAATGATTCATGCCTGCTTGTTTTGTTTGCATTGAAAAACATGATGGCTGTAATGAATCCTGCTACGGTGCTACCCACAGTTTTTTTTGTTAATAAGCAAATTTAAGAGCTATTATAACTTCATAAGTTTATAAGAATTACTATGAAGTTGTGCTATTGGTAGTGGTCCCACCTCTCAAGGGTGACGCATCGAGTCACGAGGAGAGATTAGTCCGGTAGTCGACTGGGATACTCTTCTAGTATATAAAAAAAAAAAGAATTACTATGAAGTATGAATTTGAAACTGGTGCGGCATGGTATCATGATGGGGAACACCTTCAACTCTCAAATTCTTTTGTAAAACAAAAAAAACACAAAGAAGCTTTCACTAATAAAAAATTGATGAGGATCATTATTATTACCTTTCAGATAGTTTATTTTCTTTTGATGGTTTTTCAAACATTTTAGTTATTTATGGGAAGGAAACATTAATGTTGTTTATTATGTATTTTTTCCAAGTAAAAAAAAAACATTAGTGATGTGATCATCATCCTTTGGTCTAACCTAGGGATGGCAAAAATCCCCACTGACACGGGGATCCGCGGAGATTCCCCACCGTGGGGACGGGGATGGGGACGATTATTGATCCGTGGAAATGGGGATGGAGAGGATTTTCAATCCGAGACTAATTTGGGGATGGGAATGAGGATCATAGTACCCGCCCCGCAGAGAGCCGTAAAAATAAAAAATAACAGTTTTACCCTTCTAGTTACTCCATATATAAATATATATATTTTAATTTTGGATTTTTAGCCATTTTGTTCAAATATAAAACAAAAAAGGTAAAAGAATAATATAATATAGATTACAAGTTCACTTCAATTTACTTATTTTATTATATTTTCCTTTATAATGTTGGATAGATTTGAATCTTTTGGTGGTAATTTGTAGTATTATATAGTAATATATATTTTGTATCGACGCTGGCATTAATATGTATTTTGTAACTGCTTCGAACTAAATTTCCAAATTTTCAAGTGGTAAAAATTATAAATATTTAAAATGAATAATTTGAGTCATGGGGATCCGCGGGGACCCGTGGGGAGTGGGGATGGGGACCAAATTCCCCCCGCCGCAGGGAATGGGGATGGGGAGAGTTTTAAGTCACGGGGATGGGGCAGAGATTCCTCTAACCGCACAATCCCCGCCCCGTTGCCATCCCTAGACTCTATAGCCCCCGAACTTCCGTAAACATCTTGTTTTAAGACTATTCTCATAGGAGGAACCCTCATCCAAGGAGTAACGAGCTCCCTAACTCGCCAACATGTCATAATTCAAGGATCACTAATTGGGTCAACAGTTATCACCACCACCATGCAGAAAACTATATATTGGCATATGACGTATATACAGCTTGACTGTAACTCTGTAAGCATTAGAGATTAAACCCGGATTCTAAAAATAGATAGCTAAAGTGCTTCCAATTAAGCCACCACCCTGGTGGTAAATGGTAAATCTTTATGATCTTCACAACTTGAATCAATTCATTGACCAATCAGAACCACGATGACGAAATTTTCATGCCTATTTGCTAGTTTTAGCCTATTCAGTAAAGGGGCTAGTATGTCCAATTTAATGGCAAATGGTAACAACTCAATGTTACAACACAATCACATCTTTTACATTCCTACGGTATGTATACATCTCTTCAGAAGAAAATCAAAAATTGATACTGGGGACCAGCCATATTGTCGGGGATTAGATACCAAATGTCTGAAAAACACAACTTGATCCAAACCTCAATAATCTCTTGTCTTTTTTCAGCCCCCCTTTTGATTTTTGGGGACCATTGCATATGCTTGAGTACCAGTGCCCAAAAGGATAGGGATAGACCACAATAGTTCAACCCCACAATGCCACCCCATTTCCCATCCCTGCCTGTGTCAATTGGGTTCTGTAATAATTGGACATTGTCACTGACGAGATCTCCAGCAAGCAATCATGCATCAGTTTATCTGAAGGGTTACAACCCCAAATCGGAAGTATGTTTTCGTTTTCAGCTGTTTATTCAACTACTTTCAGCTACCACAAAGGTGCCCAAATTATGTTGCCCATAATTAGCACAGCTAAACTCTGATACTGACTAAATATGCTCTTGATGGTTGATACACTGTTGTGGAGTTTTCATGTAGATACATTAATCACATGTGACAAATCACTAAAAGACATTTAATTATATATGCTTAACATTATGTGAACGAGGGCATATTAGTGCACAAGACAACAAAGAATGCGAACCCAAGAATTGCGTCTCTCCTTTTCAGTTAAGGTTCAGAGCATTTTCGTCCTCCCTCAAAGGTCCAAAACCGACAACCTTGTTTTCTAAATCTGAACTAGGATTAATGGAACTGGGTTTTTTGCCTCGAGCAGCTTCCAAGTGGCATGGGGACTCCACTTTTGCATCAGTAGCAAGTTGATGACCTTCACTTAACACACAACAGTCATCAACCTTGACTATTCTTTGGCTTGTACTTCTATTTCCATTGCAGTTAACTAGAGCTGTATCCAGAGCATCGATACCATTATAGTAAGGCATCACAGATGGTAGCTTTGATAGCAAAGCTCCAAGGCTGCATGACATGGTGGGCAGAAGAGGGGGTATTGACCAAATGGAAGGTCCTGAAATCCCATTCTGTGGGCTGTTCCATCCCAGGTTGGGGGACTTGACAGGAGGAGAATCATCCAATCTTTCATCAAATAATCTCTTCATTCCAGTTACTTGGCGCTTGTCATCAGCAACTGAGAAAGCTAGTTCTTGGTTTTCAATTATCTGGCTATTGGGTTTGATGATGTATGGATGCTGACCAGGAAGATATGGTCTTTGTATGGCAAACACTCCTGGCATGCTCTGGAGATAGCTGAATTTCCTCTGTATATTGATCACCAGATTGAGATCTTCCACAATCTAGAAAAGTTGGAAAACCTTTTAGAGTTGAGGCACAAAATTAAGGGACTAAAAAGGTGTCAAAGAAAGAAAGATAGGTACCTTATCAAAAGAACCCAATTGGATAATCCCTTCTCTGACCGAAATGATGGCTATTGTCTGTGAACGCAAGAAAACGCCCTAAATTATAAGTTCTAACACCCAAATTTTGAGTACTTATTCTCAGTTCTCTTTCTTGCTGACGATGACTGAGTTTGTCAATGTACTAACCTGAATGCCTGAATTGAACTGGACCTCCCATGCTCTAGGTTGCTATACACGGAAAAAATTTAGTTGATTGTTAGAAGAGGGTATACAATTCGCAGGATTTTTCATTTATAGAACATTATGCATTTGTCAGTTACTACTTTTGGGAGGAGAAAAACAAAAGAAGCCAGAAAATAATAGCAGTCCTCTTACTGGTTCAATAGTCATATTCCATGAGGAGATGAAGTTAGGATCGCTCTCGGTTGGAGTTTCTTTGAAGACCCATTTGTGACTGTTGTCTGCTGCAACTTTTCCTACTAACCTGCAACCATCTTCCACACAATGTCAATCATTCACTTCCAATATTTTTTTTTCTGGCTCCTAATCAAACTGCAAGTATGATTTGAAGACCTCAAAGTTCTCACCCTTCTCCATAACTATAGACCTCATGAGACAATTTGAAGAAGACTTCAGCTCCAAACCTCCCTTTCATGTATCCACTTCCTGCTCTCTGGCACTCACAGAAATCACAATATCCATCCTCCCAAACAAGGATCCTGAAGAGCATATAGTTAAATATAAGAAACCCCAGCATTAGAAACTCAGAATACTGTGTGATCTAACTAGTTTTAACGTTCAAGTAGGCTACCAGTTTCTTTTGTTTCCTTTGGAACGATCAAGGGCCGTGCCTCCATAATCCCACCTGCAAAAAGGAAATGTGATATCCAAATATCAGTTCAGTAAGTGATCCGAGTGGTTTTGTATGAGGAATCCGATAAAAAATTCGTCTATTCACCATTTTTACAGGTATAAGAATGAACCCACCTCCCATTAAGGATCCGTTATGGGAGGTTTTTTGACGTATTTGGGTGAATCTTCTTCCTCTTCTTAGACGTGTACATGTGTCCGAGGAGTCACAGACGACATTCTCTGTCAAAAGCATGGGAAGTCCACCTTCCATTGTCATTTGAGAGATAAAGAGAGAGAGAGAGAGACAGATGAGAAAACCAATGAGGACAGTTGCTCAGCTACTAACTAGCAGTAGACAAAGAGTCCTAGTTTTGGAGTCAAGGTTAATAAAAGAGAGGAAAAGCAACTGAGGTAGCTGCCAATTGCCATACACCAGGCGCAGGAAAAAACACGCTCCAGCTAACTCTGCGGAACAGTAACGCTGTCATAATTTAAAGGGCGGGACCTATACAGTTAAGGTTTTAAAAACCAGTTAAGACAACTTCATTTCCAAAGCTGATTTTGGTATAATAAAGGGCGTGTGGGCTGTGTGCTTGTCATTACTGGAGCAGGAAACAGGCTCTGGTACAAGTTGTAAACTGAAGCTTCGCTGGTTTGTTTTTTTGCTCACAAGTTCATCATGAGACTGTCCTAGTTTGTGCTGTCCAGATGTTTTTTTCATTTCTTTTTCCGATTTTATTTCACCTCGCTTCCTATAATTCCTTAATAACAGATGTAGATGTTGAATAGTACTAAACACAACTGAATCAGAACCCTGCAGTGTCGACCTAAGCTGTGATGCTCAGGAGCTGCATAAATGCGCTTCCCAGTTAAGAAACACAATTGGAGAAAGCCCAAAAGGTAGCCTTTCAATTTCATTTTGGAGATCATGAACAACAGTAAGTTGCTTTCTGTTGATGTTAAAAAGTCTGTCCAAGAAAATATAACCAGTTTATTAAAGTCCAGAGATCAACTTCCCCAGATATTGCAGTACAAACAAGGATACAGCATTAAGGATAATGAACTCCAACAGCTAAAATGGGTAGATTCAACCTGAAAATGTGAACTTAATTTGGTCCGTGATTAGAGTTATTTTTCTTCTAGTTTCAGGATTAACAATGCCTTGCGGGTTCATCTTGTCTCTTCTACTTAACTTCTTCATTAAAAAGTGTGTACTGAATTCTGAAGCACAAAACGCATTGTATAATTTCCTTGACAAAATGGGCACAGACCCCACCAAGAAAAAGCCTATACAAGCTGTACAACAATTTGTCTCAAACGTTGGGGATACGGCTTTAGACTTGACAGCAGTGCCTGTACCTTGTTAAATGAATGCATTCACACAATTCAAACCAACCACACCAAGCACAACAAGGGCCAATTTACTGTGGCTAGGAAATTACAGCCACCTAACCTCCAAATCCTAGCCAACATCAAAAACAATTTTCCATGTCTTCAGATGAACGTCTTCTGCATTTTCCCTCAGTTGTAAAGAACATCCAACTCTTAAAATGAGCGCATTTTCCAAAATTTCCTGTTTAGACTTTCAAACTCACAGTAATCAAAGATGATTCACAAAGAAAACTTGCCAATTTGTGCAAGAATTACGCATCTGCATATAGACAGCATATTCTACATAAGAAGAAAACATATAAGAAAAACATGCCTATGAGTAGAGAAGAAAAAGTTCAGGTGGTCCTAAAAGCAAAGGGTCTGGTCATATCATAAATTGCTTGGCCTAAAATACGACATTGAAGTCTCCAAATCCGCTTGGACATACGCATTATGTTCTGTTCTGCCTAGCTAGGTGTTCTTTAGATACTATACACTCCATATGTAGCTCTACTAAACTGGCATAACATTCTTGCCACGACTCATATGTTTGTCCAATATATATTTTTACCAACTTAAGCATGAACAAAACTGTTATGAGGAACAACCTAGACCGTAAAATCATAGTGTATCAGCTGCAAGAAAGACTAATTTGGTAGCCAAGTATTAGTATATAGACCCACAAAAAATCGCCAGTCAGTTCTCATTTAATAACCAAAAGGCGATCTCACCAACTAAACCCCAAGGTGTCAAATGAGTCCCACACACACATAGATGCAAACAAGGTACCATTTGGAATTGCAATACCTGACACATTATATGTGAGGCTAGGCCCCCCAAATGGCCTTACCTTACCGGTGAACCAAGCATAGTGGAGGGTGTAAAACGGGGTAGTGCCATGGGAACGGTCGGTGTTGTCAATGTCTGTATTACAACTAGAGCGGATATTGGTCCAGGTTGAATTACACAAGACAGAGATGGTACCCCCTAGGGTGGGGGCAGGGTCAATTGATTGACAGCTAGGGCAAAAGAGAGCAGTACCCCATTCCTTGTAAATGGACATTGACATCCTCACTAGTACGCAGTAGCCTACAACATTCAATCCTCCCTTCTTTTCTTTCCTTATCTGTAAGGATAGCTAGATAGAATGGTTCTAATATGAACCCTCGATTGGTGCAAATTCCTTGTACCCATTTTCATAGCCTAGATATTATTTTTTATTAAAGAAAGGAAGTTTCCTCTAGCGTAGTGATATACAACAACTCAGCTGAGAAACGAGGAAAAAAAAAAAATTGTCTTCATGTTTCTAAAAACAGAGGGTATTAAATTACACATTTTTCGTTGCATTACTATATAATCGGCTATCACATCTTCTTCTTTTTTTTTTGTCGCATATCACATCTTCTTTTCAAGACTATACACAAAATTCAGTACATAAACTAATTTTTTATTTGAACAAGTGAGAGCCCGTATGAAAGGCATACCAATGAGCTATATAGCTTAAGTGGAATTGAAGTATTATAGAGAGTCTTTGAATACCAATGTTTCAATAAGGAGTTCTGGACATATTATTTAGTACCTAACTCATTAGGTTTGGTTCATTTATGTACCTAAATTTCTATTTTTTTCGTTTTTATACCCAAATTTTTAAATTATGTTCAGTCGTGTACCTCACGTGTTGACTCGGAAGACCGGATGTGAGATCCACTGTTATTTTTGGCCATGTGGCAATCGAATGCAGTTGCCTCGTAGCCAAAATGTCATCAGGTCCCACACTCACACTCAGTGAGTATACACAATTAAACATAATTTAAAAATTTAGGTATATGATTGAATAGAATAAAAGTTTTGGTACACAAATGAACTAAACATAATAAGCTAGGTACTAAATATGTTAAAAATCCTTCAATAAGCTATTTAATACAACTTGAAAAGATCATATAATTTTCACATATTACGAAAAAGTAGTAACAAAATTATTTTTAATGATTCCCTTTTTGGGAAGTTTAGATGTTTTTTCCGTCTTTTAAATCAAGTAAAAGAACATGTTGGATTGTTCATTTCATTGTACTAGTCCTAAAATTTGGTACAACTGCAAATGAAAAATAGAGGCTTCAAATCCTCAATTTCCATGACTCCAATTCTTGGCCCATTTTCTTCTTTCAGGAATCATGTATTGGGAGTCCAGCACAATATGTGTGCGTTATGTTTTAGTCTATAACAAGCCCATCGGGACGAAGCATACGTAACACCATGCAGTCCAATTACCGAAGAAAAGTAAAGACACACAGGCCGAACGAATAAATGATAGTCAGTTTGCCAATTGGTACAAAGCCAATTCCAACTGCCAATTCAAAAACCAGAAGAAAAACATTTTTTTTTCAGAGCTGCAAAATAGTGATTAGACGAAACTGGAAGGAAGTACATAAGATGTGAAATACTTGAGTTGACATTGGATTATGTAGCTAAGTCAACCAACCATAGTCAGATTTACTAAAGAAACAAAAAAAAGATCCATTGACTTCCATAAACTAATTAAACGCCTAAAACGAACCGAGTCTTCTGCCACATTTGTCAATGGTGCAAGCAAAGACCAGCACATATTGTCCTCATACTAGTGGTTTAATCCACTGAATATATGAGATTTTATCCATCGTAAACTCTTATAAATACAGTGGACAAATCTATCAATCTTCTAATCAAGGTGACCTTTGGTTTTCAGTCAATCATTACGTATCCGCATCAAGCATTATCCTCCTACATTTAATTTATTACAACATTTGACTAGTCAATTAATCTCTGTCTAAATCCCAATTACTTGATAATCGATGATCAGTTACTAAGAGTTTTTCATATGTATTTGTAGGTGGTGGTTTGTTTTCTTGAATTTCAACTGGCCGTAGCAAAGTAGTACTTTATTGTGATAGATATCCATTTATGTCAACCGAATTTGCCAATTTGAACAGCTAAGGTGCAATATAACTGAGCTGCAGGCTAAAACTATTCGTTTCTAAAGATTTATATAGTCGTGCAAATTGTAAGCTTTTGCAAGTTGATAGATATTATGTGATTAATTTATATTCCACAAGGAATTTAATTACCAATAAACGAGGAAGACTTAAAATCCTGCGTCAACTCCAGCTCAAGATGTTCACCAAACTTCATCCCTATAAAGAGTATAGATGATTCATTATACCACAACCAGCTCTATCAACAATTCACATTGAAAGCAATCATGTCAATCTCTGGAATTCAAGGATTGCCCCTTGAGGTCACTGGTATGACATCTATGCACTTTCTACATGGTTTCCCCTTATTTGTTCCTTGAAATAGCCGCAAATTTAACGCATGATATATCGCACAGCCTGCAGTTGATTGTGTTTTGCCTTCAATAGTGTAGTTGATCAAATTTCTTTGCAGTTGTTTGCTGCAGCAACTTGGATGACAAGGAATGGATATCCAGGCAAGACCCATATGTCAGCGTTGAATATGGGCATACCAAGCACCGAACCAAAACCTGCACGGGTATTCATCTCCACAGATAATCCTTTCTAATTTATCAAAGTTTTGTCCACTACAATGGATACTAATAGTTCATTTTTTCAAGGCTTGTTCAATATAATAACGGGTTTGGTAGTTGTGGATTTATCATTTTTGTATCAAAAAATTTTTAGATGGAGGCAGGAATCCCAGTTTTCAACAGAAGTTCTGTTTCACACTCATCGAAGGCCTGAACGACCTAAATATTGTGGTGTGGAACTATCACACTCTTGCAGCTGATGAACATATCGGTACTGCAAGGTAACCTTATTAATCCATTTAAAAAAAAAAAAACGAAAGTGAAAGGCAAGATTTGCTTAATTTGTGTCTATAGGAAATCGTATTTCTTAATTAACCAACATGTTCCTATATGTATTCCAGGATTCAGCTCTACAAAGTCCTCTCACAGGGCTACGATGACTCCTTCTGGCCACTACAGAGTAAAACTGGCAGGTTAATTAAGCTCAATCTCACATAATGTTGAACCTTCAATACTATCTTCAACATTTTGATAATTATATACTCCTAATACGCACATTGTGTTGAATTAATTAATGCAGGCATTCAGGGGATGTTCGAGTCATACTACACTATGCATATGCCAATGTAATAAGTTCAATCCATAGTTAATTCCTTTGCTTATATATATATATATATATACAAATATTTTGTGGTAGAGGGAAAACTTGTGGCATATCATTCCAGAATCTGATGAAATTCTATTTTGTTTATACAGACAACGATGCAGAAACAAAAATTGGCTCCAATGCATGCAACACCACCAGGTGCCCTGAGCTCAGTACTGCCGTATACACCTGCAGCACCTGCTGCTTATCATCACCCTACTACAACTCCTCATTATCCAGCCGCCCGCGGAATGGGCCGGATAAGAGGAATGGGCAGTAGTGGTATACGACGTGGAGGTGGCCGTCCGATAGGAGGGAACAGTATAGGCGGATGTGGAGTAGTTGGGGGCTGTCCAATAGGACGATGTCCATACATATAGTATATAAGTATAGAAGTTAAGAAAGAGCAAGAACCATAAAATCAAGGTCGTTATATATATATAATGTATATATATTTGTACCTCTGGGATTTTCCCCTCCTCTACTCCTAAAGATGTTTCCTTGATTAATTTGTAGGTCCATCTGGGGTATACCCTCCAGCACCAGCACCGGCACCGTCAGGAATTTATCCACCACCGCCAGCATCAGGAATTTATCCTCCTCCACCACCATACTGATTGGTTTTACAGATAATTTTTAAAATATTCGGGAGGAACGTGCAGATGATGCCTAAGCAAGAGAAAATGAAAAAAACCATATCCGAGGCAATGACCGGTTATATTCGTTTTGGGAGACTCGATTTCTTTGTGTTCCTCTTTTTTTTTTTTTTTAAATCAACTGCAAATAATTTCGAATATTTCCTCTATATATTTTCCATCCACGCTAAAATAAGCGCTTTGGACTTTGAAATTTCTTGTGTTTTCTTTCTTTCTAATTGGTACCGATGTTTCTTTTTTTGTGCTTCTAGATCCGAATTTTCTAATATTCCTACAATAATACAATAACGGATTCCAATCACCAAGTTTCCATGTAGAACATTCATGATTGGTAGTTAAGTGTTATCGGCTTCTCGTGCCTCCAATGTCAGTAATTAATACTAACAGTAGCGAAATAATTAGTATCGGGCCAGAAAGGTGGAGACACTATTTTCCTTTTATTTTTCTTCTTTTTTATAACGAGAGAGCTAGACACAGCCCCCAATACAAATCAGCTACTGGAGATTATTTGCCATTGTGGATCTTCTCTTTTTACCTTTCTCTTCCATCTTTTATAAGGATAATTGACAATTTAAACAAATTTTATCTAAATTAAATCAAACCTAATTATTTCCTTGATTGCTTTCCCAAAATATAAGATTGTCAGCTTGAGTGGCCCTGAAGGAGTATATATTGAAGCCGTAATCTTTGTATCTTTTTCGAAAAATGGGAATACTTATCCATTAGGCAACTTATGCATGTGACATTTTGTCAAAATCTCAACCTTTTACAATAGGCGAAGAGTCTAAAAATCCGAAAGGCATGTGTATATGTGGTTGTTTTGGAAGATTTAGAGGCATGAGATTAAATTATAATAAAATTCAATGCACACAGTCAGAAGACTTAATAGACATAATTTTAGGTGGGTAGGTTCATTGTTAGGGAATACTTATAAATATAATTAATGATTAATGAGTACATATATCTATATATATATTGATGCAATATTCTACCCTTCATATATGGTTCAATACATCCAAAATTTATGTTCATCCACAATAAAAAGAAAAATTTCAGGAGCAAACTATAGTAAAATTAAGGTAGATTTAAGTATTATTTTCTTTTTAAAAATATATTAGAATAATATAAATTTTTTTAGATATAAATGCTTTTTTGAGAAATTATTGGTTTATAAGAAAAATTAAAATTAAAACAGTGTTTTAATCACATATGTAACTGGTAATATTTTGAAAGTTGTGCATCATGGCGCTTCTTGTAATAAATGTATCCTCAATTGCTAGCATTCCTCATCACCTGCTAGGGGAGAGTACTCAATCAGTTTGATCTGGACAATATATTTCGGTCTGGTTTTTGGACAGACTGAATTGTTTTAGAGTGTCCAGACCAATGTCCGAACCTAAATTGACCAAATACCGAATTAACCGAATTATTTTGGTCGGGATACCCCATAGTCCAAATTGCCCAAATAGCATATAGGGCTACAATCTAAAAAAACGAAAAAAAAAAAGTTGAAACCGAGGTTACTTGGTTTTGTTCCTTCTTTATTGTCTTGACTCTTGAGGAAAAGGAAGGACAGTTTGGTTGGTTTGGGATGTTGGGAACTTGGAATAACCAGTTGGGTTAGAACTTGGGGGACTTGTGGTTTGTTACACAAAAGGACAAAAGACCGACTGAGTTTTCGGTCTCTCCAAAATTTGCCTAGCCTGCCCAACCCGGACTGAAATATTATTTGGTCACTTCCTGCCCAAACCGAAATTTTTAACTTGGTCTGGACAGTGTCTACAACGTGTATTTGGGTCTGTTCAGTCATCTTTTTTTTTTTTTGATCAAAGAGGCATTATCTTCATATATTCACAGAGGGTAAATCCTCCAAGACAATGCTACAAAAGTCACTCGGAAGAACAAAACTTCCAACCACAGGAAAGCCAGATACCCGAGCAGACCTTGCTAAAGAGTCTGCGGCCCTGTTCGCTAGCCTATTCACATACCTCAATTCAGCAAAAGAAAAGGAAGAGAAAAGCTCTTTAATCTTGTAGACTAAAGACTCAATATGCCAATCTACGTGTACGTCCTCCGAGGCCAAAACTGCATTCTTCAAAAGAAGAGAATCTGTTTCAAAGATAACACATTCAAGACCCAAAAACCTGGCCCTGTCCAGAGCCAATCTGAGTGCCCATGCTTCTCCTTGTATCGCTGATAAACATCTCCGGAAACCAATCCATACATCCATAACCTCACCTTTGTCGTTTCGCAGAATGCAACCCAAACCAGTAGCTCCATCTTCCACCGCAAATGATGCATCAGAATTCATAGTACTCCACAAGGGAGGTGGGGGCTGCCAACCTACCGGCGCAGTGGCGCCTGGGAGTAGGCCATCATTGGGCTTTAACTGTCACTGCAAAGACAGCTCAGAAGACAGACCCATAGCTCTACTCATAGTCCTAACCGGGTCGATTACGACGTTGTTAAAGACAGCATCATTACAGCTCTTCCAAATTTCCCAACAAAGATGAGCCACGGAATCAAGCAGACTCTCATCCTGCCCAACCAAACTCTCACACATCGAAGTCCACCATGCTCTGATCCCAGGAAAGCCATCCTCTCTCGGTCTATATCCCAACGGACTAGCCAGCCAGGTAGCCCGTGCGTGTGCACAAAAAAAGAGGATGTGCTCCACCGATTCCTTTTGGGCTGCACATAGACGACAGACCATATCATCCACAATACCTCTTCTAAACAAACTGTGTAACAGCCCGGGTAAAAAAAAAAATAATAAAAAAAAAGCTTATATTTTTATCGGACTGTAAAATGCTTGGTACAGTAATTTACCATGTAAAAATAACCTTGGAAAGTATTTTATGGTAAACCGAGCATCAGATTCCAATTCCGAGTCTCGAACCATACTCCGTATATTTTACGAGATTTTCCGGAGTGGGTAAACCGTGAAAAGACGATTATACCCCTAGGTTAGTGTTAC
>JAKUCV010004865.1:0-14472 GCA_028386065.3 Turnera subulata | reverse complement strand
TGGACTTAGAGCTCCAATCTACCATTGATCCAACACCAGATACAAGGAGACGAAAAAAATCCGCCGACCATGCTGAGGGAGGGGTACCCTTGACCGATATCCAGCACAACCGGTTGGTTGCAACATCATCATCACGCCACTGCCTGAATGTCATGAACAACTGGTTGAACCATGCGGGTTGATTCCCGCACATCTCATTCATGTCTGCAACAGACTTAAACTTGAATATAAAAGACACTCCCCCAATGGGTATAACATTACTAACTGGGCTTTCATTAACAGGAAACAAGTCAAGAAGGTTTTGGAAAGGCATGGGATTCTTCAGGACCCCTAACGCGCAACACTTCAACCATGGTGGGCAGCTATCCTTAGCCAAAAAGGCAGAACTTACCAAAGGCTGAGCATTATCCTTTCTGACTCTACCAGGACCCAGGATAGGGCTAGGTGGAGTCCGAACTGCCTCTACGAAGGATCTATCACCAGTCGCATATCTACCCATGTCAACACTATGCGCAGGTCTACCGGCAACATAGCTCCTGGCATTGGATCTTACTTTGTCTGCATGACGAGATTTGGCCACTGTAGCCGCTAGTTCGACATTGTCCACTCGCATTGAGTTAATGCTGTTGAGTAGAGAAGGAATGTGAACATTGTTTCTGAAACGAACAAACACAAATCTTTTCCCAGCCCTCGATAACTTCTTCGGTATATAGACATCCATAACTTCTGCAAATCTATTCATGACCAAGTGAACATCCGTAGCTTGCCAATGCTCTGGTATGCCTTCCACATAAACGCTGATGACTTGGTTGATCTCTATGGCTTTTTGAATCAGACTCCGACTCCATTTGGAAAAGTGGTTGGTTTTGAAAGATGGCGTGGAGCCAGGGATACTTGTCTCTTGAGATGGTTTTTGATTACGTCGCTGAGCGTGATATAGGTATGGGTGCGTTGTTGGGTTGGTGTGGAAGGTAAAGGTGGTTTGTGACAGTGGTGGGGTGATGGGTGTGGCAGTTTGGTGGGGGTTGGTGGGTGGTTGTCGGCCTGGAAGACCAGGTGACATGGGGTGAGAAGGAAAGGTTTGTCTCATTACGCTCAACTCTTGTAACTTGATTTTTTTGAATCAGTCTCCACGATTCTGTATTTTCTTTAAAAAGGATTAACCACAAACAATTTCTCTGAAGCTAGCTCATTGCATTTTGTTATTGAGCAAAAGCATAGGGAAAAGATTAACGAAAAACTGAAAACTCTCCGGGCACTGGTATAACCCAAAGTCACACCAGGGTCATATTCATTCATTATTCTTTCTCCATTGTGGCAATTTTCGTTTTTTTTGGAAGATGATGTTTATAACTCTTAGCTACCTAATTTACGATTTCTCTGTTGGTAGTGCCTTCTTTTGCTGGATGCTAAAACCCTAAATCATGATTTTACTTCTACAGTGAAACTCCTATTAGTTGAGTAATCTGCTGTGCTGTAATGATTCCACTAGGATTTTGGAAGCCATGAAACCACTGATGTTTCTGCCTCCGAGTGACAGGACATCATCCGAACAGAAGTTGCTCAAGTGTGCAAGGTTCTGCTCGGATTATGTCCTGCCACTCGGGGTATAGAGCAAGTAGCATCAAGCACCAGGAGGCAGAATATGGTATTCAAGTATGCAAGGTCACTTGCCTGATAATGACTCACTTCCACAATTGAAAATGGTATTTGCTTCTTTTAATTAAGATCTCATTTTATCTTCCCATTTCACTTGCATTGTATCATTTAATTATACTATGAAAACACAGCATTGCAGGTTTGGTCTTGTAAAGATGACAGTGAAGGCACTTTTTTGCAAGCATATATATAATCTGATCTAAGTCTATATAATCTAATTTAAGTAGCAGACATCCTGGTATTATAGGGGAATTGATGAATACGGTTTCCCTGAAGAGACTTATTATATGATTTGCTACCATATATATAGGCTTGAATAAATTGTCTTCTGCATATATATTGTAGCTCTTTGTTCTCGTTATGATTCCTCTGCACACGTTCATCATGTAGGAAATATAGGTCGAACAGCAATGCTGGATAGTGAGCTGCTTCTCCTGTTAGCAAATCCAAATACCAGGCATATATATATATTATAGTCTGCTGCTTCTCCTTTGGTTGGAAGGCCCCAAAGATGCTATCAAACGTGCAAGCTGTTGGTAAATCCAACTATGCTTTATCTCCCATGCACCATCCCATGTTCATACTGACCGTTCATTGAAGCTATAAATTCTGGGGAATAACTTTAGATGTTTTCCTTCTTCCTATTATAGTATCAGGAGAGTATTATTATATATTATATAATATGGGTTATTCTATGGTGCTCCATGAGTACGATACTCATCATAATTATTTTTTATTTATTAAATTTTATATAATATTAATTTGAAGAATTCAAATAATAATAAATACTTTCCTTAGTTAAGAATATTTTTATTTCCATTTTAATTAAAAAATTAAATTTATAACTTATTTGAATTAATAAGAGTTGGAGTAGACCTATTTATTTTAGGAGGTTGACCTCATAATTATTAATGAGTCAACTCATTAAAATCACAGGTCGACCTAATAAGTCATTTAAATTAACAGGTCAATCTATTAGATAGCAAATACATTTTTTGGGTGGAGGTCGACTTGTCAAATTCACTGATCAATCTCTTATTAATTCAATTAAACAAGTCGACCTTTTCATTCAAATAGGTTGACCTTATAAAATTCAAAAGTTAGATAGAAATCGGTAACCTAAATTAAAATGAATCAATCTTCAATTAATCAGGTCGACCCCTTCAGTTAATTAGGTTGACCTTTCACAATTAAACAAGTCTATACATATTAGGTTAATACCTTCAAAAATATAATAGATCGACCACTTCGATTAACAGGTCAACCTTATATAGATCCTTCAACGGTGACCATAAGAAAAATATATATAATAGGTCGACCCCTTCGATTAACAGGTCAACCTTAACATGAATATTGATAGATTTTTTTTGATGAAAAATATTGATAGGTTAACCTATAAGCTAATGGATAGACCTTTTATTAAATCTCCAAAATAAAGCATATACTTATAAAATTGTTAGGTCGACCTATAAAAGTAACTAGGTCGACCTCTTATTAAGAAGAGTAACATGTACCAATATAACGGCTATCATAATATCTGGGATCTTACCATCTTGGATGGGTTCCTACCTAAAATATTTTTTAGTATAAAGAAAAAAATAAAAATTTTTTTAAAAAATGTTATTGTAAAATTACCATATCCAACGATCATTATTTAACCACTCATATCCAATGGACATCTCATGTCTAATGGACATAATCCCGTGAGTACCATACTCATGGAGCTGCGTAGAAAAATCCAATATAATATATAAATAGTTCTATTCTTGTGAAAACCATATCTAGTTGTAAACAATTTTTCCATATTTTGCTTGCCTTAATTCGCAAAAGCACATATAGTACAACTCTACCATTCTTGCAATCTGCTGGGCTAGTTGTAGATAATTTTGCGATATTATGCATCATAGCGTCATTAGTTCTCTCTTTATTTTCCCTTTATATGAAGTCTTATCATCACTAAGTTGCACTAGCTTTTTTGTCCAATAAAATGTTTTCCCTTTTAACCCAAAAGACAGGTTTTGCAATCGTGGTTGCTTGTTCCACAGCTTCCAAATTCCAATGCAAGTCAGCAATTTTCAGATGCCAAAAGAATCCAACACTTTGCGGTCTCGTATGCAGATTCTTTCACCTCATGAACCATGGCTGCATAACACTATATGTGCAAGTGGTGTGGTTTGGTGGAAATCCAAACCACTTCCGCTGTTTTGTCACCTTTGGTGAATCCTCCGTTCCCACAAATGGTATTTGTGTTATTTTATTTTGTTGTGCAGCTCACACGTTGACCCGGGGATGTCGACCCTATCAATAAAATAAAATGAATGCCTATGGTAGCCAGTTGGAAGAGCAGCAGAATTCATGCTTCCCAGTGATGGCATGCTGGGCGCATGTGGAAAGCAGGTTGGTGCCGCAATGGACTACCTAAGATTACACTTCTCGGATACTGTATACCTCTGATGAATGCGTCACATTGTATAAATTAGTGCATTTGCAATGTGTCCCATGCTTAGGCTACTCTGCACCAAACAAAAGACACTTGTTGGCAACAAAACCCAGAGAGATCCCTTCGAGGACCTTTCCTTCCTTCCCAACGAAGGTTTGTCACAATATATAAATCAATAGCTAGGGCATTGGCTATGTACGTGTCCCTTGCTTAGCCTACTGTGTACCAAACAAAAGACACTTGTTGGCAACAAAACCCAGAGAGATCCCTTGCAGGTTAGTAACCTGGACGATATAAATCAGTTAACATTGTAACCTGGACTGTGTATATTACTATGGAAGGACCATCCTTCCTTCCTTCCTTCCTTCCTTTCCAACGAAAGGTAAACTTTTCACTCTTTGGGTTGTATTAATTCACGTTTTGATTCAGAAAATAAATTTTTAGTCTTTTAATTTAGTTTGCTCCATCACTGATAGGAAAAGGAGGAGGAGGAGGAGGAAGGGGGGTGGGGCTGTTGTCGCTTATTTCTTCAACTTCACTGAAAGGTACAGATTGTTTGGTGGAAAAGGTAACAAATTGGCTTCAAAGCTTTGTTCTTCTTTTCTTATTTTTTGTGGGTTAGTTAGTTAATCAATACTGGATAATTTGCATGCTGCTTACAGTTTTAAGCTTTTCTAAATCGGTTTGTCTTGCTTTCGCCAGTGCCAATATAGAAATTGGCTTCATTTTTGTTGTGATGTAGGGTTAAGTTAACACATAATATCTGGGTTTTCCTGGATTTGTCTCGTTCTTGTATGCTTCGGATTTAAGAGGATCAGTGTTGCTGCTGTTTGTTTAGAAACACAAATACTGCAGACGATCGAAGATTTGAAATGTTCAATGCCTGCATGACTGTACTCGTTATTCTTTCAAATAACTTTTTCCTGCATGACTGTACTCGTTATTCTTTCAAATAACTTTTTCCTGCACTCCTTTTATCAGTTCATATTTGATCCATTGCCTTGCTAATATTGATTGGTTAGTGACTGACCATCCATGCGAACTGACCAATTTTTTTTTTAAAAAAAATCTATATCTTCTATTGTTTCATATCTTTATGTTCTTACTGATTTCTCATCCTTTTTCCTTTGACAGGGAGCCACCCGGACAGGTATTGATCAAATCCTGCGCCCGCAGGGATACTCTACCAATTTTGAGAGTTTAAGCTAAGTAAGTTCTGTCCCATTTTCACTTAACCCGATTAAGTCATTTCTGTCCCATTTTCACACATCTTTGAAGTACCTTTTTTATTCAGCACAGAAACCATTTCTGAGCCAGACAATCGTTTATTTTCTTAGCAGACAGCCTCTTTCTGGACTTATACTCCTCTGTTTAACACTATATCTGGAATGTCTGCAACCAGAAGCTTGGAAATGTTGCATAGTGATGAGTTGTCTTTGCTAGGAAGGGTTCCCCATGAAGCATATAAGGCTTTCTAAGAAATGGTGAAGGAGGGCTATTCACTGGATAGTTGCAGCTGTGATGTCGTACTTCAAGGATTGCTTCGACCTGGGGATATATCAACGGCAGTTATCCTCATCAAGGAGAGTAGGGGATTCTCAGCACAATTGCACCCAAAGCTTTTTGATGCTGATCACACTGCTCCATCTTTTAAACCTATACATTCATCTTCTTCTAGCTAGCTATCTTGGCATTCCCGAAAGAAGCACAAATTTCTGGACTGCTCCTTTCATTTTTTTTTTTTTAGTACTTACCCAAGAAATGACTGCCTATGTAAGTTTGTACAGAAGGATCTGATGATGCTGAGGAGGAGGTGGATCATTGTGTAATTTGCCTATGCAAGTTTGTCAAAGAAGTGACAACAAGGCTAGATGTGATTATTTCTTTCATAGAGTTTGTTTAGGCACAATCAGATTGTGTCTAAACAAGCTCTATGAAAGATATGATCGCACCTAGCCTTGTTGTCTCTTCTCCTAAGCTAAATTTGCATAGGCATCATCAGACCCTTCAATCATTAATGTCATCGTTCATCATGGTGGTTACTCAAAGTAGTCTTACATATATCAATACTTGTGGTGTTAGCTGCACTATAGCTTTGAGCTTGGTATACATATATATATATATATGTATATGTGTATATATATATATGTATATATATATATGTATATGTGTATATATATATATATGTATATGGGTATATATATATGTGTATATATATATGTGTATATGTGTGTATATATATATGTATGGCCATTACAAAAATTCCTGTTTTATTGCTTTTTTTAGATTCTTCTGCCAAATAAGTATTCAAAAACGAATATATGTAAAAGAATTACTTTGAAACACTCCCAAGTCAGGAAGAGACACATTGAGGATGGCGATAATAAATAGCATTCAAATTATAGAAGTATGATGGGGTGTTAGAGTCCAAACATAAGAAAAAAAATTGAGCTTGAAAGAATTACATCATTTGGAAAACATTAAGAGTCTCTTAGCAGTTCAAAGCTTCCAACAGCTTCCAACAGACACAAATGTGAAGGATAAATCTTTGCTTCCAAAGGTTGAAGAACTACACCATAGACTGAAAGAAAAAAACACTACTTTCATATTTATAACTCTTAAATATAAAATTGCTACAAATTATTGTAAATCTAAACAAAACATCATAGAATAACTATATGATAGAGATAATGGAGAAAAAATTTATGAACATTCATAACAGAAAAGGTAAAAGTAAACAAATGTGTTAAATGAAGACCAATAAACTAGGAGAGAACTTAGTTCTGGATAGAAAGATTCATATTCAAAAGAGAGAGAGGGGGAGAGAGAGTTAAACATGACAGTAACACTGTGTGAGAAAAGAGACTAATTAGAAAAATGTACAAACAGTCTCCTTCCCAAATGCATTGGTTAACATTTTGCCTAAGGTATGATAGAATTACCCTATTTCAAAAAAATTAATAAAAAGGCAGAAAGACAGTTTGTACATAGAAAATAGAAAGATGTATTTCTCTTTTATAATAGGCCATTTATTGTCTACTGTGAGAAACTATTTTTAATAAAGTAAATAGAAAGATGATGGAGGGAGAGAAAGAGTGCTTGAATGGCAGAAAAAGAGAGTTTGTATAGAAATTAGAGAAAACTATTTTTAATAAAGTAAATAGAAAGATGATGGAGGGAGAGAAAGAGTGCTTGAATGGCAGAAAAAGAGAGTTTGTATAGAAATTAGAGAAAACTAGTATAGTACCCCATGGGAGTTAATAATTTTTCTTATATATTAATATTTATTAAGAAAATAAATCAAAAATATTAAATTAAATAATAATTTTATCAAAATAAGAAAAATTTAATAATTTTTTATGCACAAATAAAAATTAATTAGTTAAATAAAAAACATAGCATAAAAAAATAAAGTGATTGTGAAAAATGCAACAATGATACTCATTTATATAAAAACATATAATTCAAAGGTAAATTATTTTTAGACACTGATTTAGAGAAAAATTTTATTAATAAGGGGAGACTATTTAAATAGAGTAAAACTAATAAATCTTATTATTATCTTTTAAAAAAGATAATTTAAATTAGAAAGAGAACCTAATAATACTATTTTTAGAAAGAAAGGTAATTCTAAAGATATGATTTAAAATAGAATTTTTTGAATTTAAATAAAAATATTAAAGACGTTGTAGCCTAAAAAATAAAACATGTAACTTATATGGAGCCACATATTTTTTTCTCAATTTTTTTAAATTGACATGTGTCAATACTTGAATCATTCTTGAAACGTGTCTCTCCTATTTATATATATAATAGATATACTATCTCCTCTCTAACATAACAGGCCATCCATCTTTTAATATGCAATTAGAAATATATACTAGAGAACCTCCATCCCAATGTGAGACAATATTTCTAACAAGGTTAATAGAGACGCAGAGTTTGTTGACAATATATTACAAAATATAACAAATACTATATAAGGTGAGATCCTGCTTTTTAACACTATATTTTATCTTTAAACATACTTTTTAATAAGATTAATAGAGAGGCAGAAAGAGAGTGTGCTCATAGAAATTAGAAAAATATATAGTACAATATCTTTTTTTAAATTGGCCATCCATTGTCTTTTGTGAAACATTATTTTTAATAAGGTTAATAGAGAAATGGAGAGAGAGAGAGAGAGAAAGAGTATGCCACTGACCGGAAGAGAATGTATGTATAGAAATTTTTAAAACGTATATAGTCACCTGAAAAAAGTATAAAGTCACCTTTCTAACATATCATTTATTGTCTGAGACACTATAGAAATTTTTAAAAAGTATATAGTCACCTTGAAAAAATTACAGTCACCTCCCTAATATGCAGCTGTTTATCTTATATGAAATAATGCTCCCAAAAAGGTAAGGTTGATGAAGAGAGACAGTGTCTCTAAAAATATGTTACAAAATATAAAAAATACTATAAAAAGTATAATAAATTGTGAGACTTTGTAAGTACCTTTAACACAGTTTATTTTATCTTTAAATATACTTTTTAATACATTCTATCTTATAAAGATTAATACTGCAATTTTTTTCTAAAATATTAACTTTTACTTTGTTTCGTTATAACCTTGTTTTCTTAATAATTAATTTATTTTTTTAATATTCATTGTAAAAAAGATGAATCCATGGCCATAATATTTACTCCCAAGACATAAAATAGTGAGAAATTCTTTGGAAATGAAATTTATTAGAAACAAAATAACAACAGTTACGAGATAAATATATATGAAAGTGGGATGCAAATTACAGTTTTGTGCAATTTTTTTATCCAATACAAATTAAGAAATATGAAGAAACTAAATAGTTGTAACTTGTAAAAAAAAGTCTTTAGAACAATGTTATACAGAATGAGTCTGGGGATAATTAATAATTTCTGAGAGAAAACTTCTCTAGTGCCACATTCTCATCTTCTGCTTCACCATTCAGTTCTCCATCCAGCACCAAGGGGCGTTTGTCTCGTAGTTTAAGTTCAAGGGCTTATCAAATGAAGAAGAAGTTGATGAAGGCTTCGCATGCACTCGCAGAAGCTCTCAAGAACCCTACAATGTAACTTAATTCTGCGCTGAACCACAAAAATATGTGTTGAAACTATTTCTGTTTTGGTGATATATCCGATTTAGGGTTCCAGGAATTGACATGTCAGAGCTTGGAGTGACTTTTTCCAGCTGGGATTCCGAATGCAGAAGATAAAGTGCAACTGGTATTAAATTATTTCCGTCTTGCTTCCAGATGCGGTGCCTTCTTTCTTTTTTCTGATAAAAAATAGGAGTCTGGCTATTGCCAGTTGATAATCTTATAATTTATTGATTTTAAGTGCTAAAAACTTCGCATGACAATAGCTTTTTTGTTTATAACTTTGAGATTGTTCTTTTCAGATCTCTTATGTGGTTCAAAGCGAAACAACCAAGCTTTCCATACGATCTCCCTGCTATGCTTATCCGATCTGATAGTGTGCTGGGATGGTGTGGTCCAACTTGTAAAATTCAGTATGTTTAGTTTGTAAGGGTCTCTCTGTATTTATCTTCTGTTAACTGCTATTTATCAGTGCAGATAACGGTTGATTTTTCGGCTTAGTCATCTATTGGATGACTGGCTCTACGCCTATGTGGTGCTATTATTACTGTTAATAAATTCATTGTTTCCATAAAAAAATAACTTTTAGCTACCTAATCTACTGTTTCTTTTGCTGGATGTTGTGAAACTACTGTTGACAGGTTTGTATCATGGAAGTTTCAAATACCACTCCCCTCATAAGGGTTCTCTTCTTCGACAGGTATTTCATTGCTATATGTTTCCTGTGTACATATGGGTGAGGAAATTGATGTTTGAAAGCAACATTGAGTTTGTTAGAGTGTAAATTTGTCAGAGAAGGCACTTGTTTGCAAGTATACACAGTGATCTAATTTAAGTAGCAGACATCCTAGTATTATAGAGAAATTGATCAATAAGGTTTCCCTGAAGAGACATCATACATGAATTCAAATAGAATTCACAATACACATAATTTCACTACCAACTTTCAGCTGCCTTAATTCAGATCTTAGACATCATACATGAGCTTTAGGATAACCACCAACCTCAAACCAGGATATGAACAGAACTTCATATTTGATCTTATCCTGCATAGATCGTGTCTGTGGATCAAGGCCAAGCAAATGGATTTCCCCTTAAGTGTTTATGATCTGCTCTTTTCTGCAGATTCCATTCAGAGTTGGAGAGGTGTTAAGATTTCCTTAAGTTTCATGTAATTTTTTATTTAGCTCACCCTAGGCGTTATTAGTTAGTTCCTGCTTTATTCTCAGTCCGGTAGGTATCTTGCTGTACTGGTGATTTGTATTTTCTTGGTTTTTTACATCTATTTAATCAAATATCTCATCGTTCTACCAAAAAAAATGCACAGGGTCAAAAGTTCCAGTATATATAGAGCTCATAGTTCACCACCTCTATTCAGTACTCACCGTTAAGATTACTCGTAGTAGGAAAGCATACATATATTATCCTCTTCAGTATATCTATGGCTGAATTCTTAGGAGACCTGAACAAGGAATCCTATATTGCCCTCCTGGCCAAGTTCATTGGAGAGATCAAATGTCTGCAGAACAGCCCACCAGACTTTATTCCACGAGAGGACAGGATTGTGAAAAACTATGATGTGTTCACCCCTTATATACAGCACCAACAGTGGAGGAGGCCCCTTGCTTCTGAACCATAAGTCCTATATATGTCTCTGGCAGGGGGAACCTCATTGTGACTTATCCAGGGACTGAGCCTGGAAAGGTTGTGTTTTTTTGTTGGCATGCACATGGATGTTGTCACTGCTAATCCCGATGAATGGGTTAGTTTTCTTCATTAAATTTGTCTTTCTTTTTTCAAAATCTTTTGCTTCTTTGTACTCGTTTTCTAGCAGTATAACTTGTTGAAGTTATATGCAGAGCACTGATGTTACTTTTTGCAGAATTTGGTCCATTATCATTGAGCATTGATGGAGACAAAATTCAGGGTCTTGGGACTACTGATTGTTTAGGACATGTTGCCCTTGTCACAGAACTCATGAAGAAGCTGGGGCAGGAAAAGTCAGCCTTAAGGTCCACAGTAGTGGCAGTCTTTATAGCCAGTGAGGACAACACTACCATACAAGGGGTTGGAGTTGATCAACTTATGAAAGATGGACTACTTGATGATCTCAAGAATAGCCCCCTGTAGGCAAAAAAAAAATGAATTAACTACAGTAGTCAAGTTTCCTACTTTTGGTTTTCTGGTCTCTACATGATAGGAGAAGTTAGCTTTCTTGTCTGAACTGAATTTGCAGGTACTGGGTTGACTCTTCAGATAAGCAACCTTGCATAGGTACTGGCGGCAGTGACATGAGACCATGGCACCTCCATGCAAAAGGGAAATTGTTTCACACTGGTTTACCAAACAAGGCATATAAAATAATATATCCATTAATGTCTTGAGTTAGTTATGTGAACAATATAATATTTGGAATGAGTAACACATGAAGAAGCTCCATACACCAAGTTTTTAACTATGATCCTACCTAAATTTACAGCTCTGTTACGCAACTAAAGCTGGCAGATTTAAAACTTTTTCTGAATTTACTTAAGGTTGGTATTTTTAGCATCAAAAAATAATAAAAAAAAGAGGATGGTATTTACAAGTGATGGTGTGATAAGACATGTTTAGTACTAAGCCACTAATTGCGGTTTCCTTATATTTTTAATTTGTTGGAAGGTATTTTACACACTAATAAATTTTGAGTTTTGAAATCTCACTTAATTTCCCCTGATTAACTTCACGCAGGGTATACATGCTTTGGAGCTGAATATGGAAGCGCTTAAAGTGATACAAAACAAGATTTTACGATGAGTTAAACAGGAACAAGTCTATGGATTTGAAACACCATCAACAATGAAACCTACTCGATGGACATGTGGGTATCTTTCTTCTCACTGATGTAAATGCTATAAATCTAAAGAAATACGTGTGTTATAGTATATGAGGTTCATGTTCTTTGTTTGAATACAGATTCTGGTATTTGGATTGGAAGGCCCCAAAGACCATATATATATATATATATATATATATATATATATATATATATATATATATATATATATATATATATTATAGGCTTAATTAGGTTTCACTTCATTAATATGCTTTATCTCCCATGCACCATGGCACGTTCATACTGTGCGGACACATATTTGCTCCGACATATACATATCTGCATTATAACATCATCGGTTTTCCCTTTGTGTTAAGTCTTATCCTCACTTGCAAGCACAAAAGTAAGATATGAAACACTGCCATCTTGGTCCAAAAGATTTTGAAAGAACTTTTCTTCTTCCTATTATAATCAGGAAAGTACATATAGTAGAATTCTTTCTTGCAAAAACCATACCTGGTGGGTTAGTTGTAGATAATTTTGCCATATTTTGCTCGCTATATATATATTATTGTGCTTTTGCCTTAATTTGCAGCATAACGTCTTTAGTTTCCCCTCTATGTTAAGTCTTACCATCACTTGCAACCTCAAGAGTAAGTTAAGAAGCACCAGTTTTTGTCCAATAAAAATGTTTGTCCTTCTAAAGCTAAAAGATCGTTTGCAAGTTGGCAGAAGCCAAAAGAATCGAACACTTTACCGTTTTGTATACCCTTTTTTTTTTGTGTAGAATGTTTCCCATTTTTTGAATAATGCTTATTTTGATCTTAGCAAGTGTAACATCTTTTTCCCTGCCACTACACATAAAAAATATATTTATAGTAGAATATTTGGTTCAACAGGAATGAAAAAACAAAAAAAAGGGGATAAACTTCAACAACCCAAATGGAAATAAAATTCATTCACAAGAAGCTCCTCCACAGGGCTGGATAAAATTGAATTGTGATGGAGCCGTGAAGGGCCTAGGTGGTGATGCTTCGGCTGGTGGGGTGGTTCGTGATTGGGATGGTACATGGCGTGGAGGTTTTGCTTTCCATATTGGCCGCTGTTCGGTCTCTTTTGTTGAACTATGGGGTGTCTTGGTGAGTTTACAGATGGCTTTTACTAAGGGCTTTCGGTATGTGGTCGTAGAGTCTGATTCACTTGATATTGTGCAGACTCTGCAACAAGTTCCTGCCCAGTCTTCACCGTTGGTTCGTCATATCATAAGCCTTATGCAGCGCTTTTGTGCTGTCCAGTATGTCCATGTTCGAAGAGAGGTGAATACGGTTGCGGATTGGCTTGCGAAGTCAGCGTTTCAAGTTCCATATGAAGTTCACTTGTATGATCAGGTGCCCCAAGGTTGTTTGAGTTTAGTCCTTCGAGACCTTGATGTTCCGCCTATTCCCCCGGGTCTAGGCTAGTTTAAGCTGATGCTTCCTTTGTATTAAAAAAAAAAAAATGGTTTAGGACAAACACTTCCACCGGAATAGATAAAATTCATTCATAAGAAGTAACGTCACATATTGGCAACGGAATGTGTATGAGAAAATGCACCGGAACTTATATATACTTTCCTGATTATAATATATAGGAAGAAGGAAAAGATCCCTGAAAAGTTATTGGACCGAAATGGCGGTGCTCCACTCTGCCTCTTCTCATTCTGCCAGACTCTGATCATCTCATCCAATCAATCAACCTCAACTCCCCTATAGCTATCCCCTAGTAAAATTTTGGAATTTACAGGAAACATCATCCTCAATCAGTGTAGTGTAACAATTAGTTAATAAAATTTATGTTGTTATGAAAATTATTAGTGTAGTTTTAGCACAAAATGGTTAAATTAGCCCATATTTTTTTTTTGATGCAAAATTAGCCCATATGTAGTAGGTTAGTTGCAGATAATTTTGCCATCTTTTGCTCTCTCTATATATACATATATATGCCTCAATCTGCATCATAACACCATCACTTTTCCCTCTGTGTTAAGTTTTACCATCACTTACAAGGCCAAAAGTAAGTTAAGAAGCACCGGCCGGCCGCCTTTTACGTCCAATTAAAATCGTTTGTCCTTTTAAAGCTGTAAGACAGTTTGCAAGCTGGCAATTTTCAGAAGTCAAAAGAATCCAACAGTTCACCGTTTTGTATGCCCATTTTTTTAAGTCTTGAACCATAGCTCCACAACACTATATATGTGTGGTTCTCTCTAGGTTAACAAATAAGAGAAAGAAGTCAGGTGTTCTAGCTACCTAAGTTTCTCCCAAATAAGTTTGCCACAATATAAAATAATAGCTAGTGCATTGGTTATGGGTCCAGTGCTAGATCCAGCATACTTCAGTCCAAGTCATGGCCTCTACTTGGATACTCCTTTAGTAGTGTATGAAACTGTCACAAACATA